>BOPN01011655.1:10000-15132 GCA_017312705.2 Penaeus japonicus | reverse complement strand
AGAGAGAGAGAGGGCTCTCTCTCTCTCTCCCTCTCTCTCTCTCTCTCTCTCTCTCTCTCTCTCTCTCTCTCTCTCGCTCTCTCTCTCTCTCTCTCTCTCTCTCTCTCTCTCTCTCTCTCATGTGACCTAAGACACTGATTATACTTGCTGTATTAGTTGATTGTCATATGATTGTATTCTACCTTGACCTGATGATTCCTGCTTCCTATGTCCGCTTCCGTCTTTAACTATACAGCTGCCATAACAGCTGTGCAGCTAGCAGAAGCCCTGAGGTATAGAAAATAGCCCAAGAGTCGTACATAAGCCAGGGCAGAAGAATCAGAGACCAGAGAAATGACACTGGCAGAGAGAAGAACAGGCAGAGCGACCAGCTTTGACCTCCGGACCTCAGCAAGAGCCTAGTGTACTAAAAGGCCACCAATAAAGAACATGACAAGGAACGTCTGTCTGTCTTTCCCACCGGATTACAACGGGCGAAACTAGTGGATTACAACTGCTGGCAGTTAGCAGGTTACATACTCTCTCTCTCTCGGGTGGAGATTAAAATACCAAAGGAATTTTCTCTTCAAGTATTTATGTATTGTCTCGGGAGAGATTATAATATTATAGTGTCCGCCTTCACACAATCGCTCCCCCCACCCCTCCAAGTTCTCAGGCTCGCTAACAAGCATATTAGCAACCATAGAATGTTAAAGCACTATTACCTTTTCAGTTCTGTATCTAGTCTCTCCACTCATTAAAAATAAATTACCAATCGTGTCAATAACCATAACTAATTAATCAACTGATTAACAATCGTGTTCACTTAACAACCACTTGTTATGTTCCCTTTCCCTCCCTCTTTCGGAAGAAGTAGAGACCGTAGACAAAGAAAGGGAGAAGGAAAAAAGGCAGAGAAGAAAAGGCTAAGAGAGGAACCCAGAGGGAAGGAAAGGGTAGGGGGAGGGTGAGGGGGGTGAGGGGTTAGCTGGGGAGGAAGGAAGAGATAGAGATAAGAGGCTGGGAGGTAAGAGATAAAGGGGACCTTCCACAGGCAAACGATATTGATTCACTTTATGACGTTCCGTGAAAGAAAATCTATTTAGAAAAAAGAAGGGGAAAGAATCCGTTCGTAAGAGAAGTTATTAGAGATAAGACTCTGTCGGAAGGAGGAGGAGGAAGAAGGGGACGAAAGACGAGGACGAGGACTAAGATGAGAAGGGGGAAGAAGAGGGAACGATAGACGAGGAGCAAGAGAAAGATGGGAAGGATGAAGGAGGGGGCCAGAAGACGAGGAGGAAGAGAAAGAGAAGAAGGAAGAAGGGGAGGGGGCGGAGGACGAACAGGAAGAAAAAGATGAAAAGGAAGAAGAGAAAGAGGAGAAGGGGGGGGGGGGAGGGGGAGGAAGACGGAGGAGAGTAAGAATAGAAGGAGGAGAGAGAGTCGGAGGAGGACGAGGAAGGAAATAATGAGGAAGAGAAAAAGAATTAGGAGAAGAATGGATGATGTTGAGGCACAGTATGAGAGGATTAGAATAAAAAGCGAAAATAAAGAGAAAGAGGATTAGAAAAGAGAAAAATATAAAAAGGAAAATATGACTATAAGAATAAGAACAAGGAAAAAGCAAGAATTAGATAATATAATAGAGGAAACAAAATTATGGAAGGAAGAGAAGAACGACGAAAGCCAGAGAGAAAAAAAAAACGATATGTAAAGAAAAACATTACTTTATACTGTTATAACAAACTAATAATACGACATTTCACCGTGCTACATTATCGAAGAGAATAAGATAACGTAATTTGGTATGGTACAAAACCTAATAAGCAGATTACACGCTTAAAATAAGATGCTAAAGCGAAGGCAGATATACAGAAAGACTTTTGATATTTTCAGAAATAGAGAGTAAGGTAGACAGAGTGAAAGAGAAAGATACAGAGAGAGCGAGAGAGAAGTAGACATACATCACGTCTGCTTGTTTTGCTCAAGGAAAATGATGTAAAAATATTTTGTGGTTCTCGACTCTACCTATATACTATCATACTTCTTCAGGGTAAATACAGTAGAGATACAGTACAGTCACATCGGCAATTATGGGTATGCTCTCTGTCGCCAAAGGGATGATAAAAACATGTTCGAAACACGATTTCGCTTTTCTCCACCACCCCACCGCAGCGGGAGCTACAAATTATCCAAGCTCACTTTTGGCTTGCTCACACCTTTGCTTCACAGTTCTGGCTTTAACTTTGTTGTTCTTCTTCTTGCAGGAAACATGCATACATACACACACACACACACACACACACACACACACACACATATATATATATATATATATATATATATATATATATATATATATATATATATATATATATATATATATATATATATATATATATATATATATATATATATGTAAAGAATGGGCACAAAATTATAAAATAAGGAAGTACTGTGGCGTGGGTTGAGAATCAAAGTTAGGCGAGGTTGTCGACCCTATTACCTTTCTAAATTAGATTTCAATAACTTCTACTTAGTCAAAGTGTCGATCATGTTTTTGCAAAGTACGTGGATCTGTTGGAGAGAAAAAAAAAGTAAAAGAGAGTGAGGGGATAAGCAGGAGATGTAGATAGAGGAAGAAAAAGATAAAGAAAAAATATAGAAAAAACACAGATACAAGAGAGAGAGAGAGAGAGAGAGAGAGAGAGAGAGAAAGAGAGAGAGAGAGAGAGAGAGAGAGAGAGAAAGGGAGGGAGCATTCAAATTCAAAAAATATTATTCCATAAATTACAATGGTCATTCTTTTTACTTAAAAAATATTGCAAATTAATAGGTATACAATACCATTTCTTACATGTTTGATACACTATGGGAATTTTAACTAAATTTTGCCGACTACCTGTGAAGATACAGTTTTTTTTTTTTTTTTTTTTTTTTTTTTTTTTTTTTTTTTTTTTTTTTTTTGCGGGCTCAAATCTATTCCTTTTGAGCGCTTGTCGGGCATTATTTCTATCGGTAATGGATCTCTTGATGTCGTCATTTATCCATGGAGCAGGGGAACGTCTAAGGATCTTGTCCCATATGGAGTAAATACATCTATGCTGCCTTTTATCACTTCCGTAAGGATGGTTACCTGGGTAACTGACAAACATCACCGTGATATATCTAACAGTTTTAGTTCTTTAGATATTATTATTTCACATAATGACTGAGAGTTATAGTGATCGAAGTCACGAAAAGTTTTTGTAACCGGTGGTCTCTTCGATCTCTTTATATTTAACGCCATCGTAATGAATTCATGGTCAGCAACATGACATGGAATGACGTCTGTATGGAGAATGATATCTAATCTATTCGTTATTGTTACATATAAAATAGACGAGTTATTTTCTGGGATCCTTGTAGGTTTATTGATCAATTGTTCTAATTTATTTTACTTGATTATTTTAACTAACTTAGCATTTGGTTTACTTAAATCATCCTTTAAGTCACCTAAGACAGAGAGTGGTGTCTTTTTTAATGACATTTCTCTAAAGACCCTTTCAAGATATTCAAAAGATCCAGATTTTGCATGGGGATGCCTATAGACGGCGCCAATAATGGAGGAAGGAAGCATGTTGCTTTGTACGGTAACCCAGATATCTTCTACGGCAGTATTGTTAACAGTTATAGTTATGTTTGACTTAAGGGTATCCCTTACAAAAGCTGCATACTCCTCTCGCCCTGCATCACATCGATAAACTTGATAATTTGGAATTTTAATAAAGTTACTTATCATTTGCTGGTGGATCCATGTTTCACTAACACAGAGTATGTCTACATTTTTCTCTTTAACTAACATTACAATTTCTTCAAAGTGTCCGAGGAGAGATTGTCCGTTTATATGTTCTATTTCTAAAATGTGTGGTCTAGTAACTGGCCATGCTGACGGTGTTGCCCGGTCAAATATTCTGATCTTTTTGATACTTATTTTTGTTTAAGAGAACTTTGACATTGTCGGAGAAGGCATCTGAGTTCATAAATAGTTTGGGCTTTATTTCTTTACCCTTAACTGTTACCGTGAAACTTGCTTCGTATCTATGTGTCATTTCTGTCAAGTGGGCTTTTTTTACACTAGATATGTTTTCAAACTTTCTGTAAGATCCTCTATGTCCTCGTGAATAGCGTTGGTGGCAACTGGTGACATAGAGGTAGAGTGTTTAGTGGCGATCGACTCCCTTCAATGGGTTGGGCGTTTGGCGTTCCTCTCTTGCTTTTCTTTTCTGTTTTCTTGAAAAGACAGTAGTATAACCCTCTCCATTGACATTTTGGCAGGATTGTGACTGCTTGCTAGTTTCTTGCGTGGCTTTTGTGATCTCTGCATAATTATTGATGACCACTGGTGGCACTACTGGAGCAGGGGGGGGGGGCAGTAGGAAGGGCAGAGGCACCCTGCTGCATCTGCTGCTGAGCTGTGTCTTCCCAGTGGCGGTTAGACTCGAGTGGTTTCTTTTTCCTTTTTTTTAGAGCTTCGTTTAGGTTACTTGTGTTGAAGCTACAGCGCTGGCATTGTTTACCTTGTTTGTTTTTGGTTTTCCTGTGGGCGAGCGCTTAGGTGACGCAGTCCTGGTATTGGCCGGTGTAGTTGTGGGGGCAGAGGACTCCTGGCTGGGTGCACCGGCGGAGGGGCGCGTGGATGCCTCAGCACCAATGGAGGCTGTTGAGTCGGCAAGGGCGCGAGGCAGCTTGCTGGCTGCGGGCGGAGAGTGAAGGGAGGGCAACGGGAAGGGAGGATTATGCGTGGAGGGCGTGAAGGAGAGGGTGTTTGTGTTTGCCTTACCTAGGGTAGAGGCAGAGGGCGTTATGATAGGGGGGGGGGAGATGCAAAGGGGAAAGTTTGGTAGGTGCTCTGATCATGGGTGGGAGATGGGGGATCGGATTGGAATTGGTTGGTGGGGGGGCGTGGGGGGGGGGGGGGCGGTTCAGGGGTGACCGATGCATCCTCGGCGCATCCACGCTGGTAATGACACTTTGTCACATAGTTGTCTTCATGGCAGACTGCTGTTCAGAGAATATTCCGATCAGCAGGTCTACTTTGTTTTCCATCTTATTATGATGGTCTGTGTAAGATGGCTCATTATAGGTCTGTGTTCCTTGGTGTTTGTACTTAT
>BOPN01011653.1:5000-10000 GCA_017312705.2 Penaeus japonicus | reverse complement strand
TCTATTCCCGGAACAACTCACTTCATTATCCAAATAAGAGCGAGAGGGGGAGAAGGGAGGGAGGGAGAGGGGGAGGAGGGAAAGAAGGAGAGAGACAATAACCGAGTGGGCTAATGAGTGAGAGAGTAAACGAAAGAGTATGTGAGCGAGTGACAGAGAGAAAAAAAGTGGAAAGAATAATAATAACAAGATATAAAATAAAAACAATTTACTTTTAATTCATGCACCCATATCTTCCCTCGCAATCCCGACCTCTGACCCTCGAAGCCGAAATGGAAAAACGGACAAGATTAATCCCATCTACAGAACTTTATTTAAGGTCTTAATGAAGTCAATGAGCTGGCTAAATTTGGCCAGCCTGTTTTCTAAGCTCGGTCTTTTCTCTACTCCTCTTTTGCAGGTATTTTTTTTTTTTTGTGTGTATTTGTATTTGTTAACGATCCAAGGACGTCTATGTTATCTAGATTGCTTGGGTAATAATTTTCTGATTCTTCTTTTTGTTTGATGTGATTCTTTTTTTTTTTTTTTTTTTTGTTTTGTAATGACGCATCTATTTATCCCTATTTCCATTATTATCTGTTTGTTTTTGTAATAGGGTGGTTGTTTTCTCCTTCGCCCCCCCCCCCCCCTCTCTTTCTCTCTCATATTACCTTCCCTGTTCTTCTTAACCTCGCTTCGGCTTCCTTCATTTGTTTTCCCACTCTTCTTCTTCTTTCGAGGACAACCGTTGTGTTTACCTGAACGTATACACATTGTGATCATTGTTAGTTTTATGATCATCATTATCATCACTACTATCATTATCATCATTATCGTTATCATAACCATCATCATTGTCATGACTGTTTTTGCTATTTCTATTGCAATCCTTAAAATTATGATCATCATCATTATCGTCGACGTACTAATATATTTATAACTAATATCCTCATAAACATCATCACTATCTCCGTTGCTAACTCTACTGTCGCCATCACGATCATCACTCCAGTTGCAATCATCACCCTCAATCCAGTTGCAATCATCACCCTCAATCCAACAACAAGTCCCTCCTCTGCAACACAACACGAAAGCTCTCTGCAGCGAGAACAGAGTTGCCTCACTTCTGCCAAAGAACCTTGAGCCATCCGATATGACCGCATGGGGGGAGAGGCTGGGGTGGGGGGGGGGAGATAGAGGGGGGGGCGGGCGATAGAGGGGGCAGGGGTCAGCAGTAAAGGGGTAGGAGTCAGCGGGAGCGAAGGGGGGGGGGGCGAATCCAATAATAAAGGCCAGCAGATCCAATAATAGCAGTAGACAGGTTTAATATCGCTACTAACACAGCTCTGAATACAGCAACAGCACGCGACTCTCACTGATCAAATGGAGCAACTGCAACTGCAATAATGGAACAGAGTGATAAAAATAATGATAAAAAGAAGGAAGAACAATTGCAGTACAATTTGCTATTCAGTTATGTGCTCCTCGATATCGAATAAAAAACAAGAGGGGTTTCAATTGTTGTAATTAAATTGGGCACTCGAACACAGGCACGAACACACACACACACACACACACACACACACACACACACACACACACACACACACACACACACACACACACACACGCACGCACACACACGCACACACACACACACACAGAGTAATAATAACAATAACAAATTCAATAATGATACCAACACAACACAAATGATAAATATAACAAAAACAATAAAAATTATCCCAATAATATCAATAGTAATAACAACAATAATAACTATAAAATCTAGAACATCAACAACATCAGAGCCAGCTGTTCAACCCGCCAGCGGAAGGGAGTCCCCTCAAGTAATATCTAACCGGGACATGGTTCATATCCGCAGACTGGAAGAAGACTCTCAACTCAATACGAAAATCGCGAAGCTTGAACTGCGATAGGCGTAGGAGAGGAAATTAGAATAAGAGGGAGGAGAGGATGGGGGAGGAAAAGGGGAGAGAACGAAGGGGGGATGGGGGGGAGTGGGAGTGGAGAAGAGGGAAGAGAGGGGATAGATGCGGGAGTGGGAGAGGAGAAGGGGAGAGAGAGGGGAGAGGCGGGGGAAGTAAGAGAGGAGAAGGGGGGAAGAGAAGGGAGAGATGGGGAAGTGAGAGAAGAAGAGAGAGAGAGAGGAGAGACGGGGTAAGTGGGAGATGAGAAAGGGGGAAGAGAGGGGTAGATGGAGGGAGTGGGAGAGGAGAAAGGGGAAACGAGAGGAGAGACGAGGGGAAGTGTGAGAGGAGAAGGGGGAAGAGAGAGGAGAGACGGGGGGGAGGAAAGGGGGAAGATAGGAGATTTATGAGGGGAGACAGGGAAGGGAAAAGGGCAAGGGATGGGAGAAAATGGGGGATAAGGTAGGCGGGAATGGAGAAGAAGGGGAATGGGAGAGGGTAGGATAAGGGAAATAGAAAAGTAAAGAAAGGGGGAATGATAAGGGAAGTATGAGGTAAAGGGGCGGGGAGCAGGAGAGTAAAAGAGAGAGGAAAAAAAAGAAGTAGTAATATTAACTCAAAGAAAAAAGAATAAAGAAAATATGAGAAATAAACACCAAGAATATTTGGCAGGGCATCTGGCCTGTGAAGAGAGTGTGTGGAGAAGGCGTTGTTCATAAAATGGCACTGATACTAGATATATTTCTTTTTTTTCATTTAATTGTTAAGTGGTATCATAACTAAAATAATCGTGAATCAAAAACAACAATTTACTTTCGAAATTAATATCCAGCACGTCATACAAAGTTTGTGTGTGTGTGTGTGTGTGTGTATATATATATATAATATATATATATATATATATATATATATATATATATATATATATATATATATATATATATATATATATGAATATATATATATATATATATATATATATATATATATATATGAATATATATATATATATATATATATATATATATATATATATATTATATATATATATATAATATTCTACAGTAAGATTTCGCACGGATACGTCATCGTGTTAAAATGCATAAAAACTTTTAAAAAACACCATCGAATTTTATACATACAATGATTCCGATCCATAATTACCTAGAGAACTCTCATGCATATACATCAATGCACATTATTTGCATACCGTGGTGATATACTGCAGCATATTTTCATAGGGTACATTTACAAACATATCTATTCTACTAAATAATTCATATCCTGAACTATAAAGAAGAAAGAAAAATAATAATCAAGAGAAGAAACGAATCAGAATCAGAATCTCCAGGCGCCTGAGCCACCTCCATGGCAAGACGATCGACACAATCAAGGGAGGAAATGAAAACGGGCGGGACGTTTCCGGGGAGTTTATCCCTTCCTGATTGACAGCGGGCTCTCGCAGCAAAGACGGCTCTGATATGGAAGAGGTTGTGGGGGACTTTCACAATGGTCTCGCTGGCTAACTGGGAAATCTTTTCGGTGTGACTGTTTGGATTCATCCGAAAATGCAAATGCAGGCGCTTAGATTTCACTTCAGTGTATTCACTGTCCACGGTTTCCAGCATAAGATACATAGACATTTTGAAGTTACACCAATGAGCCGGAAAATACACTGCATTAATATATTTACTTGCAAATAAATACATATATTCACACACATTCACACACACACACACACACACACATCGTTTTGTATATACATCAACCATTTAGTTAAAAGAGTAGTCTCCAAAATTTCCTCAATAAAGAAATGTGTTTTATTTCCTTACAGTTCCATATGTATGTATGTGTAAAAGCATACACGCATATATGAATATATGCATTAAGATATTCACGTGTGTTATTGCTATTCTTATATTTCCAGCTTTCGGATTGAACTTCGTAGCATATCTAGTGAGCTTTATCCACGCCCGACATGACCTATTTGGCAGTAGAGTTCGTTTCAGTATCATTGGTAAACCTGACTGTACATACTGATATCCACTACTGCCTCAATATCGGAACATCTGAATCTGAATAAAAGATGCTTAGGTATTAAATGTACCCTAAAATAATATAAAATAATACAGATACGGTAAAAGGTCAATTAGTGATGAATTTGGGATACCTACTTTGAAGTTCAATGTTCCCTTGCATACAACATTTGCGTTCTGGTTGTTATGCAGCCCAGGGACAAGAGAGGAGGAGGAGGAGCACGGGAGGAGGAGGGGTAGGAGCGCTTTGTGAGTATCGCATGTAAATATAAATCAAACAAAAACATAAACCGAGATAAACATAATCCATAAAGTGTGTATCTCAAGGTATTATAGAAAGGTTTAACTATTCCTTCTGTTCGTATTTGCAAATTTATGATTCAAAAACGCATGTAAAATTATAAAAGCACATATAACAGCAAACGCGCGCACACACACACACACACACACACACACACACACACACACACACACACACACACACACACACACACACACACCCTCTCTCTCTCTCTCTCTCTCTCTCTCTCTCTCTCTCTCTCTCTCTCTCTCTCTCTCTCTCTCTCTCTCACACACACACACACACACACACACACACACACACACTATCTCTCTCTCTCTCTCTCTCTCTCTCTCTCTCTCTCTCTCTCTCACACACACACACACACACACACACACACACACACACACACACACACACACATACACACTCGCAAAACACTCTTTTAAAGTACACAAACCATCCAACGCACACACCTACACATACAGTAACAGTCCCGCACCCAATATATCCACACCAAACCTATGAATAAAAAAAGAAAAACACATACCAGGCGACAACCCCCGCCCCCACTGCCCCCATCGTAGAGCCCGACAAGATAAGTCTCGTCCTCTCCCGCTCGGCCCTGACTCACGCCCTGACAAATGATGTCGGCGAGAGAAAACTTCGGGCGCGCGGGAGTGTGAGCAAGTTAATGCGAAGCTTTTTTTTGTTTCTTTTTTCTTACGATTTTTGGCTTCTTAACACGTATGTTTACTTACCTTTTATGCATTC
>BOPN01011652.1:2500-10000 GCA_017312705.2 Penaeus japonicus | reverse complement strand
AGGAGCCCCTGGTCGCAGCGGCGATCAGGATCGTTCCAGAGCAGAGGGAGCTAAAAATATCCGGTTAGACCCAGGCCACTCAACATTGATGAATCTGTGCACATACAGTGTAAGTACTCTGAGAACAGAATCTGATCTTTTGACACTGCTTGAGGAACTTTCATTTATCAAATGGGATATTGTAGGACTTTCTGAAGTTAGAAGACTAGGCAAAGAACAGAAATTACTAAATGATGGTCACTTACTATATTGGAGAGTTAAACCCCTGGATAGCAAACAAGAATTAGGAGTAGGTTTCTTAGTTCACAAGCGCCTCGAAAAGAATATTAAGGAATTCTACAGTGTGAGCAAATGAGTAGTTTCTGTAATACTGAAACTAAACATCAGATATAATTAAAAAATTATCCAAGTATACGCTCCTACCAGCAGTCATAGTTATGAGGAGATAGAGAGCTTCTATGAAGATGTGTAAGCAGCTACCGATAGAGCAAAAACCCATTTTACCATGATTATGGGGGATTTTAATGCCAAGATAGGAATAAGGGAAGATGGAGAAACCTCGGTTGGGAAACACAGAATAGGCACCAGAAATGAAAGAGGGCAAAGGCTAATAGAATTCGCTGAAGCTCGATCCCTTAAAATTATTAATACATTCTTTGAAAAGAGACCCGGGAAGAAATGGACATGGAAATCACCATCCGACATTAAAAACGAAATTGACTTCATAATCACCAATAGGCGCGACATTGTACAAGACGTAACCGTTATCAGTAAAGTAAATGTCGGTAGCGACCATAGACTGGTCAGGAGTAGAGTAAATTGCAGCTAAGAAGGGTGCGGAATAAGCTCATACTGAAGCCTCTCGTTAATCTAATTAATATTAAGAATAGGACGACGGAATTTAGTATTAACATCCGAAGCAAATAATCAGCTCTCGAAGATCTTAACATAGACCGAATGAACGACCAATTCAGTGAGATATTAACGGAAGCTGCACTTGAAATAGGGGGTACAGACGAAAAAGAAAAAGTTCAGTAAGCATTCGGTGGAGACAAAAGAGCTTATGAAACAGCGTAGGGACATGAAAATAACATCAATCAGAAACAAGATAGAATCAGCAGAGCTGATTAAGACGATAAACAAGAAAAAGAAAGAGGATGTACGCAAATTTAACATAAGAAAAATAATGAAGCTCTGCTTGCAGGTACTAGCCTTAAGGCAACAAAGAGGACACTCGGAATAGGGAAAAAACAAATGTATGCAGTAAAGAAACCTAATGGAGAGGTGACATACAATAAAAATGAAATTATCAAAGTAGTAGAAGACTTCTATCGCGACTTGTACCACTCAAAAGATCAACCACAAAGAACCATTGGAGACGTTCCAAACATTACGGTAGAGGAAGTAAATAGGGCACTAAAAACATGAAAAGAGGAAAAACACCAGGAGAAGACGGCATTAGTGTAGATCTTTTTCAAGATGCAGGAGAGATTGCGGCAGTAAAACTGACCAAAACTCCGAATTCCTGGAAAATGCAATAATTATTTTAATACACAAAAAGGGGACACAAAAGACTTAAAGAATTATCGACCTATAAGCCTCCTTTCAGTAATCTATAAACTATTCACAAAAATCATCACAGCCCGTATCACCAATACATTAGATTCAAAACAACCCAGGGAACAGGCAGGGTTCCACAGCGGATTCTCAACTGCAGACCATATCCACACACAAGCCCCAATAAGGGAGAAAACAATCGAATATAGGAAGCCCCTGTGTATGGCATTCGTAGATTATGAAAAGGCATTCGATTCGGTACAGATATCTGCAGTACTAGATGCAATTCGTAAACAAGGAGTAGAGGAAATATATTATAGATTATTAGAGGATATATAAAGATGGTACAGCGACTATCAAAATCCACGCAGAAACCAATAGAATACCAATAAAAAAGGGTGTTAGGCAGGGCGACACCATCTCACCGAAGATGTTCACAGCTTGCTTAGAGGAAGTATTCATGAAGTTAGATTGGGAGGAGAAAGGGATTAAAATTGGGAATGAGCACTTAAGCAATTTAAGATTTGCAGATGACATTGTTCTTTTCGGCGAGTCAGCAGATGAATTACAATAATTACTAAACGATTTAAATAGGGAAAGTCTGAAGATTGGCCTTAAAATGAACATGAAAAAGACTAAAGTCATGTTCAACAGTCGAACCCCATTTAAGCAAATGCAAGTACAGGGCGAGGTACTAGAAGCAGTGAACGAGAATGTATACCTAGGGCAACTCATCAAGACGAGTACTTCCTGCGAAGCACAGATAAAATGACGAATCAGGCTAGGTTGGAGTGCCTTCGGTACACATAGTACTATATTACGAGGACGTCTGCCACTATGTCTGAATAGAAAGATTTTTAACCAGCGTGTCCTCCCCGTCATAACATATGGGTCTGAAACATGGACTACGACCGAGGCACTCGAGAGGAAATTAGTAAGTGCTCAAAGAGGAATGGAAAGGCTTGTGCTAGGAGTTAGTTTAAGCGACAAGAAAAGAGCCACATGGATCATGCAACAAACAAAGGTAGAGGATTAAGAAGAAAAAGCAGCATTGGGTTGGACATATATATCGTAGACAGGACAACAGGTGGACAAAGAAAACAACAGAATGGGAAATACACAACACAATAAGACCAAGGGCAAAACCAATGACTAGATGGCGGGATGAAATAGTGAATTTCGCAGGAGTAAACTGGAATCAAAG
This sequence comes from Penaeus japonicus, assembly GCA_017312705.2. Classification (NCBI taxonomy): domain Eukaryota; kingdom Metazoa; phylum Arthropoda; class Malacostraca; order Decapoda; family Penaeidae; genus Penaeus; species Penaeus japonicus. The sequence continues at coordinate 7,239 of BOPN01011652.1, read as the reverse complement.
GACACAAGACCGGAATGACTGGAAAAGATTAAGAGAGGCCTACATCCTGCAGTGGAATGATACAGACTGATGATGATGATATATATATATATATATATATATATATATATATATATATATATATATATATATATATATATACATATTTATATATACATTTATATATATGTATATATACATATATATATATATATATACATATATATATATATATATATATATATATATATGTAAATATCTATATATATATATATATATATATATATATATATATATATATATATATATACACACACACACACACACACACACACAGCTATATATATATATATATATATATATATATATATATATATATATATATATATATATATATATATATATATATATATATATATATGTACATATATATATATATGTATATATATATATATATATATATATATATATATATATATATATATATATTCATATGTATGTATATGTGTGTGTGTGCATGCGTGCACACACACACACCTCCATCGGATCGAAGCCAAGGACCGGAATTGGCCTTGATTGCCAGAGCCTCGCGAGGAGCCATTGGATCCCTCATTTGCTCTTTAATCTCTTCTAATTAGGACTCAGAGAGCGGAATCGGACAAAAGACGAGAGGAGCATTGTTTCTAGGGGACGGACCGACGAAAATAGACGTTTAAAAGATCGCCGGGTGGCTAGACGTCGTTTGCGAAACGATTAAATAGAAAAGTGAATAAAAGAGAATAAGATTTAAAACAACATTGTCATGGAACTACTGGTAAAGATGGAAACAATAACAACAGTATTGATAAAAAAAATCATATTCTGTATTAACAACTGATAATGATGATGATAATTATAATAACACTAGTAATAGTAACAATAGTATCCCTCATTTGCTCTTTAATCTCTTCTAATTAGGACTCAGAGAGCGGAATCGGACAAAAGACGAGAGGAGCATTGTTTCTAGGGGACGGACCGACGAAAATAGACGTTTAAAAGATCGCCGGGTGGCTAGACGTCGTTTGCGAAACGATTAAATAGAAAAGTGAATAAAAGTGAATAACAGGTAAAACAACAAGGACAATAAACATTGTCATGAAACTACTGGTAAAGATGGGAACAATAACAGCAGTGTTGATAAAAAAAATATATATTCTGTAATAACAACTGATAATGATGATAATTATAATGACACTAGTAACAATAACAATAGTATTAATAGTAACAATAATAGCAATAACATCAAAATCATAACGATAATGGCATTAAGGATACAACTTTAAGAATCATGATTATTATCATTATTTTATATCACTAATAGTTAGAAAGAAAATGAAAGATAAAAGTGATACAATATACTATGATAACAATAGTACTGATACTGATAATAATATGAACTGTTTATGATAATAATTAAGAGATAAAAAAAGTAAACTTACCCATACCTGTGATACTATTATCTTAACAAAAACCCATTCAAATTTTCTAAGAATGAACAAAATAAAAAAAATGAAAGATGAGTAAATCCAAGTACCTCCACATTCGAATTAAGAAATAACAATTGTAAATGAATGAATAAAGTTAAATAAAAGAAACCCTCGCATCTCAGTAAGTAGGAGCCGGGATTCCATGTGTCTGGCCGTAGCACCCTGGTCCAGCGTCCGCCCTGAGATGTTGACATAGACTTCGCCTGCCTGGGCGGAGGACGGGGGGAGGGGGGGATGTGCCCGACATACGAGCAACAGTGATGGCGGTATCATGCAGTTCATGCGAGGACAGTGCCAGGAGAGCTAGATGACTAGGCTGTCGAATGCGGAAAGTGGAGATGAGAGGTGGATATGAGGATGAAGGCATTCTGTGTTCACACACACACACACAAACACACACAAACACACACATATACATATATATATATAAATATATAAACTCTCTTGAAAGAAGAAGAAGAAGAGGAAGAAGAAGAGAAGAAGAGAGAGAGAAAGAGAGGGCTGAGACAGAGACAGAGAGAGAGATGATGCACTAATCTCTACAAAGATTTTATGACTGAAAGAGAACAACTTCAGTCCAGGATGTGTGGCCCTCATCCAACGCTCCTGCATGTTATCACTATATTGTTACTGTTTTATTCCTATATCAGTTTATATAACGTCATTGTTTTATCTTGAATCGCCGTCAATTATATTAACTAGTATATTTGTCACAGTATCATCTTCTGTTCTTAGGTGAGTTACATTATATTGTCATTATTATCATTATTGCTGTTATCATCATCATTCCCAAAACCACTCCAAATCGGTGAATGCACGAACAGGAGGATTGCAGCGATTGTCAGTATCAATTACCTGGCTGATCAGCCCCTGCAGCAGAATCACTTACGAGTGATTTGACATAAATGAATTCTTGATCCCACGACGGAAATTAACTGTCAGGGAAAATGATAGTTGAATCTTTTTCTCTCTTTTTTGGGGATGTCCAGATTTAGGAAACAAGAAGAGATGGGGGGGGGGGGAGAGCTGGAAACAAACAGACAGGTACATAGACACAGACACTCACGCACGCACGCTCGCACACACACACACACACACACACAAAGAGAGAGAGAGAGAGAGAGAGATTGAGATACACTTAGACAGCCATATATAAAGAGAGAAACAACGCAGATTAATAAATAAAAAAATAAAATAAAATAAAGAATAAATAAATGGAGGCTAAAACTAGACGAAGAAGAGAGAGACACACAGAAAATTAAAGAATAAAGAGAGTTAGAGGAAGAAAAGTTGGAATGAGCAAATGTATAGTCAACGGCAAAACCTAAAATGACTAAAAATGCTGCAACGGAAAAACGCTATATTTGGGAATTCGGGCAGATCGATAGAGAAACACATTGGCACCATACCACGTGAATGGGCAACGCCGAAACCACGAAGCATAATGGTCATCACCCATTTACTCCTCAAATATGGCATTTATTTATCCTTTTCTCAAGCTTCATTATCACAATTTTATATTTTATCTTTTGAGAGAGAAGAAGTTGGATGCTGAAGCTGTCTTCGTCAAAAGTCAGCAAGAAGGAAGGTTTTAACATCCACGTGGTTTTATCTTCAAATAGTGATTTGATTCTAGAATTCACTGGTGTAGCTACATTAATATAATATTCTCACTGAATATCTGGTAATAACCAAGTCCTATTCAGAAAGCATCTTCAGAACAGGGGAAACCAGACTGTCCATTTACCATTCACTTGGACGATGGATTATATCAGGCGCGTGTCGTGGTGGAGGTGGCAGCTATTAATTGTGAATGTAGAGACATGCATATATATATATATATATATATATATATATATATATATATATATATATATATATATATATATATATATTTATATACATATATATACATATATATACATATATATATACATATATATATATATATATATATATATATACAGATATATTTGTATATATATATATGTGTGTGTGTGTGTGTGTGTGTGTGTGTGTGTGTGTGTGTGTGTGTGTGTGACTGCGTATGTATTCTGGGCGATGGAGGAGGATGCCGCGGAAGATGAAGCAGCAATCATACCTGCACTCTAACCGGATAAAGTGCAATATCAACGCACAGTTATTAGGCCTCCGGGATACCACTCGAGCAGAGCTACGCACTGATATCATGTTCTACAGGCTAGAGCAGGAAAAGCCTGCTCTCTGAAATCGAAGACTGAACGTTCTGGTGCAGAAGGAAACGATACACGGACGAGGCTATGTTATTATTTTTTTTCAATTTAATAAAGTATTCTAAAGTGATTGGATATTATAATGAGAGTCACCTATATAATAATCCTTTTTAATGGAACTAACCAATATCTATTTTTCACTGGAACAAAAAAATAACACTGAGTAGAAGTCTGAACTTGCCATCGCGCAGAGCAGAAAAAAACACTAGGTCTTTGTTAATGCCTATAACCGTAAGCAAACTATATATTTCTTATTCAAGCTCACCGTGCCTCGTTAAAACCGACTACCAATACTGCCGCCCAGTCCATGCAGTACTGCATTATGAAACCATGATCACTCTGGCGAAATCTATTTATGGAATATATCGTTTGCCTGCTCTGTTCCATTACGAATGTTTCACGCATTCTTTATGTAAACAAGTGACTACAAGGCGAGTCCATTAAAAGGCAGTGTTGGAACTGTTCCTGACTCATTGGGCTAGAGGTTTCTCAGCCTTGGACACATCCTCTGGGTCATTGTAACTCTCGCATTTGATGAAATGGATAAGAAACAGCCAAACAACCTAGTTGCTGAGAGCGTCACAAGCCAACATATAAGCAGCAAATTACTTATGCCCCAAGCTAAGCATCAAATCTATTCTATTTAGAGAGAGAGCAATAAAGTTGAGAACCTTTTCAATAAGTTGTATGATCTCCCAACTTCATCTTCAAGCAGCATCTTTCCAAGAGGCATGAGGCCAGGCCAATATGAGCTGCTCGAGCATAACAGTCGCAGGTTAAAGTACCGTCTTCCTGTTGTTGTTACTCAGCCATTTCAAAATTGCAGACGGATCCGACCTCCGAATCGTGTCTGTATGTATGTGTGTGTGTGTGTGTGTGTGTGTGTGTGTGTGTGTGTGTGTGTGTGTGTGTGTGTGTGTGTGTGTGTGTGTGTGTGTGTGTGTGTGTGTGTGAGTGTGTGTAGAAAAGGTATGGATGAGAC
>BOPN01011649.1:0-2500 GCA_017312705.2 Penaeus japonicus | reverse complement strand
ACAAACTTTTTTTGCAGTTAGTGCTTTTGTCTATCATTTCAATTATATCTTTCCTATTAGAAGTTTCCTGTTGTGTGTGCCAATTTAGGCGATTCCATCTGATTTGAATAAAACATCGACACAGGCTCGGCACAGCCTATTGTTGAAGACTGCAAGATGGCTTAGTGTGTTAGCCAATCCTCTTCATATTCCTTCGGTTTCTGCAGAAAAAAAAATCTTGAGCGGATGCAACCGGCAACCTGGTTTGTGCGATAATTAGTCTTCCATATATCTTGCGCTGGAGAAAAAGGGTAAAAGTTTACTCTCTGAAACAAGTCAATTTGAATAATATTTTGTTAAGAAAGGTTGACGTGAATTCATCAGTTTTTAACGTAACGATCCTAGAATTATTTGTTTGGTTGAAATTTTAGTATTACTGGGAACGTGATGCTATGGGTAGTGATGATAACGATAATGATTGCACACGCACACACACACACACACACACAAACACACACACATGCACACAAACACACACACAAAAACACATACACAAACACACGCAAACACACACACACATACACATACGCACACAAACACACACACAAACACACACACAAACACAAAAACACACACACACACAACCCCCCCCCACACACACACACACACACACACAAACACAAAAACACCCACACATTCTATTTTCACTCTCCTTTCCCCCATCAATTTAAGTTTGGTTTTAGGTTTCAGCGCCCTTTCTACCGTCAATCTTTCTTTTTCCCAAACCGACGCTTCGGCTTGTATGGTGGGAAGGAGGACGGCGGTGTCATTGTTATGAATATTAACTATGCGTGTGTTTTGAGAGCCTTGCCTTTAATGGAGTTTCTTAAGTGTATAAGCTTGTGAGGATTAGATTCAAGGGCGCACGCGTGGTTTTAATGATGGTTTAAAGAAGCTGCGTCATGAGAAACAACAGAAACATCATTATCACATCATCATCATCATCATTATCATCATCATTATTCTCCTCCTCCTCATCACTATCATCATCATAATCATCATCATCATAATCATCATCCTTATCATCACATCATCATCATTATTATTATCCTTATAAGCATAATTGTCATAATCATAATCATCACAACCATCATTATCAATATTATTCTCATAATTATTATCATCATCATCATCATCATTAGTGATCATTTAACACTAATTATTTCTATGATCATTGGCATCATCATTTTTATTATGATTATTAGTATCATCATCATTATTAGCATTATCATTATTATCATTGTTATTATCATTACTATCCTAATCATTTCAACAATAACAATAAAAAAACACAAAAAACAGCCAAATAATGAACCCACAAACAAACAAAAATATGATCCTTTGAAGGCTAAGATTGCCCTAAGAAATAATTCTGGTTTTCCACGCAAATACAATCCTGTCTCCACTATTCATATTTTTTTGTTTTTTTTATGTTGTTGTTTTAAAAGTTAAAGTTACTCCTATTGGTTTCTATGATGCTCTTTGCTCTGTCTTGCTGCCTCATGGCTCACCTCTTTGTGATTGGGATGGTGATAACAATTACAATAATAATAATATAAAAAATAATAATGATAATGATAGTAATAATAATAAAAAAATGATAATGATAATGATAGTAATAATGATAAGAAGAAGAGTATAATGATAGTAATAATAATGATAATAGTGATAATAATGATAATAGTGATAATGATAATAATAATAATGATAATGATAATAATGATAATAATGATAATAAAATGATAATGATAATAATAATAGTAATAATATTAACAATATTAATAATGATAATAATAATTATATTATTAATAATAATAATAATAATGATAATAATAATACAAATAATAACAATAACAAAATTAATGATAATGATAATAATAATGATAATAATAGTAATGATAATAGTAATTATAAAGATAATAATAATAATGATAATGATAATATGATAATAATAATAAGGATAATAATACGGATAATAGCAATAATGTTAAGAATAATAATGATAACAATGATAATAGTAATAATAATGATAATGATAATAATAACAATAATAATGATGATAGTAATTAATAATAGTCACTATCTTTGCGCATTTTAGATCTTAGTCAATTTTGTAAGTGAACTTTCAAGCGTCAACGGATTTTTATTTTTATTTATTTATTTTTTTCTAATGAGTTGGAAATTCTTGCATTATTTCCTTATCATAATGTTCCGATTTTCAACTAACTGTTCTTGATTTGATGAGCAGAATATGTGACTACTTTACAGTGTTGGTTTATTTTGTCATTGACATTGGTTTTCCTATTTTGATTTGTAATATTATTCGTTTTTGTGTGTGTGCGTGTGTGTGATTAGAGTTTCTTTAAACATATATCTAAGCAACGCGTGATCTGGCATATCTGAGATCTTTGGTGGTAGCTTATTTCTGTAGATATTGTGCGGATGATTAATTCACTGAAAA
>BOPN01011647.1:0-5000 GCA_017312705.2 Penaeus japonicus | reverse complement strand
TATCCTTATTTTGTGCACGGTTGTACTAATGCTTTTGTAAATATGGTTCGGTTTCCTGCCTAGGTGCGCAAGCAACATAGCGGTTGTTTTAAGATACCTCATGCTCATCATGATGTAGCAAGTTCCAGACTGTCTGTTAAAGAGGTGGCGGTATCAAGACAGACTTTTCTTCATGCAAATGTCAAGGAACATCAGTTGCATCAGAGTCTCGGTGGCAATGAGGCAAGGGACTAAAAGCAGAACGGGAATGAAACTTCCTTCCCAGATTTACTCTCCTTCTGTCATATTCTGTTTCTTTTCCTAGCCTCCACTGGTGTAAATTCAAAGCCATTGCATCTGTGAAATAGTGTTCCTTGCTTCACCATAGTAGGGAGTCCCCAAATCAACCATATATGTAACTCCAGCCTATGCCATGTCTACAATCTCACTACCTTGTCGTTTCGTTTGTATCTGATGTTCTTAACTGATTACAACTTCTCGCTTGTCTAACCAGCTTACCCTGTATCACCTGCTGCAGTCCTTATCTACTACTATAACCCAGCTCCATATCTTCTTAATTAGCATATCTTCATTCTTTCATGCTGTTCTTCTTCAGTTCTATAGTCTAAATCCTGCCCTATAGCCAAGCTTCTAGCCTTTCTAACCATTTCATCAATTCATCCCCTGTTATCCTTCGTCTCTGGCCTATTTAACCACTCCGACCCCGCGTCCACTGCGTCATACTTAACAAGCTATAAAGCCCAGCTTCTGACCTTTCTAAGAAGCTCTTCCGTCCGCTCGCTGCTGCCCTTCGTCACTAGCTCTGTGACTTGTGACTGACTAGCTTTTCTCTTCATCTGCTGATGTCATCCTTCTCTAGTTCTATAGGAAGCTCTAACTGGCACCAAGATAGAAACGTTTAACAAAGAGCTGGTTCCATAATCCAAAATGGATAATTTGCAACTTTGAAATGCAAGGATAATTTAACTGCGTTGATCAACACAAATGAAATAAAATCAACCATTAATCTAATGGAACCAAATAAGGCATCCAGAATGGAAATAATGTCCTCCTGAAATGTTGAAAATGTGGTTATACAAGTGGTTACCTCACGCTTGATCACTTAAAAACACAAATATTTCCTCTCTGAATTAAGATTCACCAAAGTTATAGAACTTCTTAAACCAGAAAGTTCAGCTAATGACCCATCTAGTTACAAAACACTTTCCCTACCCAACTGCAAAATCAAATTCGCTGGCAGTAAAATCCTTCTCCCTTAGCAGTTTCCTTTACTCCCCAAATAATCTAAATCTAGGCAAAATCGACGTCCTGCAAGATAGGTTCTTAGCTAAACCCTCAAAACTAAAGCTAGTATCAAGGAAAACCAACATTTCCTTCAGCCTTTCCATTTCGTATGATTTCTGCTTAGCACGAAGGCCTCTAGTTCAAGCTGGCTAAGCTGAGCAAGTGCAAAAAGATTACTTACTTCTATTAATCATAACTGAATATCTTTTATGATTATTTGCTACATCAACAGCTAATGTCATTAACAATGAGATAAATTCTAGGTGGACACTAGAAGAGATGCAAATGCATACATTTTCAATTTGCTCAAAATTTCATAACATCCCAAACGACTCATATAACCTAGGTATACAGCCTAGCTTCTTGATGTTGATTGGTGGAAGCGAGCTGGGAGGTCTACCAGTGTGAGACAACTTAGATACACGGACCTGTATTGAAGTGCAATATCTACGTATGGTTACTAACGAAAAAAACTGAAAAAATAGTGTACATATATTTCTGTCTAAAGCTATACTGGTTGTATTGCAGCTATGCAAACTTCATGGTTGCAATCGGGGGATTTCCGAGTAGATTTTCTTGATTATGTGGCGTCGATCTGAGCATAAGGGGTTCAATAAAAGAGAAACAAAAACTTCTACTTATAATTCTATTCAGTGGAGTTACACTATTAATTCTATAACAGGTGGGATGGGTTTCTACCCTAAACAGATTATGAAAAGTTAGTGTTTTCAAGTTCTCCATATATTTGTATATTACCACAAACACTGCTTTCTAATTTGGACAATTGTTCCAACAAATTTGAAATAAAAGTGGAGTATGTGAATCAGCAATAAAAAGAGCAGACTTGAAAACGGAGCAAAATAAATGTGACTAACTTTAACCTGGATAGCTGAACAGAGATCATTGTAACGAATGTCGAGAAAAAAACATGAATGAAGATGAATAATTTCTTGATAAGAATGAAGTACCAAGTAAAGTACACTATCCTTCATGCTGCTGTCGACCTATTACTTCCGGGGCAGGTAGCGTTCCCCGCCGGCTAGGGTTAGGGGACCGATTAGTGACTCACATCTGGAAAAGAGGGATGTCTTCAGAGTATTGTTTCATGAGCAAGACGCCATGATCCATCGAGACGACGATGAACCCCAGATTTGGATCTAAAGAAATCACACTTTTTTTCCTGAAAATCATATCAAAGCGTGGATTTGAAGTCCTAAATTCCTAGAGGATGAGGTAATATTCATTATTAAATCCTTTACGAAACAACAAGTTTCTCTTACTGAACACGGGCTATCATATGCACTCGCAACGCTGCAATATATAGATAAGTGAAAGCAAACACGTGTAATTGAAAAAAAAAATCAATGAATATAAGACAAAAATGCAATTTGCATATACCCTAGCGAAGAAAAAAGTGAACTGCGTCTGGCAGTCTCAAGGTGGCGGTAAGGTTAATTATACAGGGTACAAGCGGCAGGTCACAGGTGTCAGATGACCCGACACCCACAGCTGTGTGCAGAATATAAGCTTTGTAATATCGGTACGTAATTCTGATGACGATAAGAGTATCGAAATGTTTATTGCACGAGATGCCTTGAGAATATATTAGTTCTTATATACACCTTTCAAAATGAAAGGGGTATTTCTTTTAGGCAGGTCTCACTCGACAAGAGAAAGTCTAAAAGCAAAATACAATATCTCGTCTGGAGTGGAGACACAAGGCAACACAAGAACACTGTTGTTCAACGTACGATACTTGTTGTTTGTCTACCACTCGACCTTGTTTTACAACTCCAAAAATTCAGAGGGATAAACACAGGGAAACAATCCATACAAAGGATCGGGAACCCCTTGTAGGAATTGTATAAAATTACGATTTATCTATCTATCTATCTATCTATTTATCTATCTATCTATCTATCTATCTATCTATCTATCTATCTATCTATCTATCTATCTATCTATCTATCTATATATATATATATATATATATATATATATATATATATGTGTGTGTGTGTGTGTGTGTGTATGTGTGCATTTGTGTAATACAACTATATATATATATATATATATATATATATATATATATATATATATATATATATATATATATAATTCATATGCATGCGATACACATATGTCCGGACACATATCTCTGATAAAAGCCTCCACTAATGACGACTTATTAGCCTGGTGCCAGAGTCCCGCGGCGCGCCCGGGAGCCACGTCTGGCCGAGCGAGGAGAGACAGAGTTGGGTTCAGCGCAGAGGCTCCCATGGTTTCCTTGGCAACGGAAAGGAATACATCTCGACGGACTGAGGGCGAGTGTAAGGAGCATCTAAATTACTGACGTTGAGATGGATACTGTTGGATACTGTTTTACACCAATGAAGATTTGCTCGCGAGAGTCTTCGGGGGAGGCTGCAGACGCCACCGGAAAGCGACAGATGAATATTATAAAGAGAGGTTGTAAGAGTCGTGAAGATGGAAGAATTGTGCGGAGGAAAAGTAGAGGCGAGAAGACAACAGGAATTTCCCGTCTCTCTTAAAGAAGCCATTCACGACAGATGTGTATATGTGACCAGCAGGCCCTTGCCCAAACGCTGCCGCCGAGAACACGACTCGGGATCCTGAGACCCTTAACATGTACACGAGATTGTCTATATTCCAGGTCTATCTTATAAAATTCGTATTCATTCGATCGGTTTACTTGATGAAAAATAACAATTGAATTGTTTCTAAAGTTCATTTCCGCTGAAGTTCGCCACGCGTGTCTTTATATTAGTGTCTTTTGTTATTGCTATATGCTTTATCTTCAAGTTCTGACCAATACTAACAAGCATATTGTGTCGCGACCAAAGTGATCGTTATCATGATTTCACATACACATACACACACACACACACACACAGACACACACACACACACACACACACACACACACACACAGGTACACGAGCGCTTGGATATGACACAATTCCCTCCCTTTCCCCATATCCGCACAACATTCTTCTCCACAGAGATGAATAGACGGGCAAGAGGTGGAAGATGAAGATGACCTGACGAGGTAGTGTTACATGATTCATCACAAGCTTATTAACTTTATGAAAAAGGCGGCATCATATTTATCGGTAGCTTAGAAGAATGCAAACTTTTTGAAGCCAATTACGCGTGTTAAAAAGTGCCGTCACTTCTGAAGAAAGTGATGTTCCTTTCACTCCCGCTGTCTCTTACTTGCCCAGTTTTGAGGACCTTATTTTGATACTTGAGTCTTTTTGAATTCGCTAACACTCCTCAAAATTCACCCCACGACAAAGCAATTATCTCAGATGACGAGGCACAATTTACATATTCCCCATTCGGCAACCCACGCGGGTTGAGCACACTTCGCGACGCTCGCTGCTCAAAAGACGGCAAGGAGCGGCGTTTTTCGTGCGAGTCACACACGCAAAGACAGGGACAGTCCGGACCACATCTGTTGCCTCTGCTCGTGCACGTCGCCAAAGGTGACCAGGTGCATGCTTAATGTTGTGAAAGTAGATTTTTTTCTTTGTGGAGAAATCATATCTAATTTCACACGATATGTTCAATTGAATACAAAACTCATTTCAAAGATTTACTATTAGTTTGGGAGGAAATCCCCAAAGTGTATGACATCTTTTCTGAAGTAAGTTTTGTTTCTGCATACAGGCAATTATTCTCCCTTTCATATA
>BOPN01011645.1:2500-5000 GCA_017312705.2 Penaeus japonicus | reverse complement strand
ATATTCTTACGTTATATATTGATAAATCGGTGATATGGACGTTAATTAAAAACCTCATACTTTCCGATTCTAAATAATTTCATCTTGGTCGAAATAGTCAACTGTATAAAGATATAAGGAAATATGAAAAAAAAGATTCACAACTAAAAAAAAAAAAAAAAAAAAAAAAAAAAATGAACATTATGCACAGTATGTTGTTGTTTTGTGTATGTGTGTGTATCAAAATAATATTAATAAATAGATAAGTAAATAAAAGAGAAGGAAGAAAAAAAGAACATACTGCACATTCAACAACATACACAACACCCTTCCTTCAAGCGACACGAGTTGTTCATGAGAATGTTTATGGGTGTGGGAGGGGGGGAGGGGGGGGGAAGAAGGGTAGAAGGAGCGGCGGAGAGAGGGAGAGGACAGGGAGGGGAGGGGAGGGGGAGAGAGGAATATAGGGAGGGGGAGAGGAGAGCGGGGAGAGGGAGAGGGTAAGAGTTGAGGGGAGAGGAGAGGAGGGAGTGGGGAAGGGGGGTAGGGGGGGGGGGTGGAATCAAGTGGAATTTCATGGCTTTGTTAATGGCTTGACGACCTCTCTTAATTGGTATTGCTTTTGTTGTTCTTGTTTGTCCTTTTGGGAGATTTAGTTTTCTTTTCTTTTCCTGTTGGTTTGTTTATTTGTTTAGTTTATTTAGCTATCAGAATATTTAGCAGCTGATCTGTTGATGTATATCTGAGGAATTCGAAAAATTACCATGACTTATATATCACTCATAATATATATTTTTTTCATTCCCTTCTCTTTTCTTTTTCGTTCACTCTTTGTCTGGTATAGTTGTTGTGACTCGTTTGAAAGACAAGTTAGCATGTCGATGGCTCCTTTTGATGCATAACTTTATGTCAATAGATAATCAATCAATTTCTCTTTCTCACTCTTTCTCTCTCTCTCTCTCTCTCTCGCTCTCTCACTTTCTCTCTCTTGCTCTCTCACTTTCTCTCTCTTGCTCTCTCTCTCTCTCTCTCTCTCTCTCTCTCTCTCTCTCTCTCTCTCTCTCTCTCTCTCTCTCTCTCTCTCTCTCTCTCTCTCTCTCTCTCTCTCTCTCTCTCTCTCTTTCTATTTCTCTCTCTCTGTCTATCTATAGCTCACTCTCTCCTCCTCTCTCTATCTTTTTCAAACATAAGGAAGGTATTGAAAACCACTTCTGTCAGTGATGAAAAAAAAAACATATTAAAATATATGAATTATTATTTCTATAACAACTGCGAATCTCTCATTACCTTCAGAGAAAAATATTGTTAATGCATTTCGTTTTGCATTATTCAGATCTCTTGAATTTCAATAACAAATTTAAGTTTACAGTATTTAGCCATGCTTGTATTACAGTATATCTGTTATGATAATGACCGAAGGACGGGAGTTTAGACGAATAATAGATAAATGAATATGTGCACACATACACACACACATACACACACACACACACACACACACATACATACACACACACACACATACACACACAAATATATATAAATATATATACATATATATATATATATATATATATATATATATATATATATATATACCTATATATATATATATATATATATATATATATATATATATATATATATATATATATATATATATATATATATATATATATATATATATATATATATATATACCTATATATATATATATATATATATATATATATATATATATATATATATATATATATATAAATATATATATATGCATATATATATATATATATATATATATATATATATATATATATATATATATATATATATATATATATATACATATATATATACACACACATATATATATATATATATATATATATATATATATATATATATATATATATATATATATATATACATACATATGTACACGTGTATGTGTGTCATTATATGTGTGTTTGTATGTGTATATGCATGTAGATATGTATGTATGCATGTATGAATGCATATGTGAATGTATATAGGCATCTACACATGTATATACGAATAGATGAATGAATATATGTATGTATATATAATTCACGTACCTAAGAATGTATATGCAGTCGGGCTAAAGAAGGAATAGGAAGACAGAAGAACAAAAAAAAACTGTATCATAAAAAATGCCTTTAAAAATCATGCCCTCTCCTCCTCCTTGAGAAAATAAACGACAGATAATAATGACAATCAGAACACATCCAGTCCACTCCCCCCTCCCCTCCCCCTCCCCTCCCCTCCTCTCCTGTTCACCCTACCCCCCTACCCAACCCAACCCCACCCCCCCCTTTCCTCCTTTTCGTATCCTGCCAAGCAACCTGTTTTTTTTCCTTCTGGATTTCCCGTTGTAAAAGATCCTTCTAAATTCCAAGAATCCATTGCAGAGTAAATATGCAAATTTCGCGTAAAGCTTAAACATTTATCGGTTTGTTGTTAGCGATGGGTGGTAAATGTTGTTTTTCTTTGAACGTTGAAA
>BOPN01011644.1:10000-15182 GCA_017312705.2 Penaeus japonicus | reverse complement strand
ATATATACATATATATGCATTTATATGAATATATATATATATACATATATATATGTGTATATATATATATATATATATATATATATATATATATACATATATATACATATATATGCATATACGCATACATACAAACACACATATACACACACAATACAAACTTAATCCACCACATCTCCCTTCCTATCTCTCCTATAAAGGAAAACAAGAGAAGACTCCCCTTCGCTCACCAACCCAAAGCCAAGCATCAGACTGTCCTATTTTCTCCTGCCATTGCGAGGGAAACCAACCGAATTTCCGGCTGGAGATCAGGAACAAGATATTAAGAATTCACGAAATGGAACAGTTTGTTGCAGCTCAGAAAAAAAATAAGAAAAGAAAAGGAATTGAGAAGAAAAGGAAAAAGAAAAGAAATTGAGAAAAAAAGAAGAAAAAGAAATGAGAAAAAAAGGAAAAGGAAAGGAATTGAGAAAAAAAAAAGAAATTGAGAAAAAATAAGAAAAGAAAAAGAATTGAGAAGAAAAAAGAAAAGAAAAAGAATTGAGAAAAAAAAGAAAAGGAAAAAAATTGTGAAAAAAAGAAAAAAAAATAACTGAGAAAAAAAGGAAATGAATTGAGAAACAAAAAATTAAAATAAAAAGAAATGTAATAGCAGGAACGAAAATCACCTCGTACGAAGAAAAATGAAACGAACGTAAATTATCCCCAGTAATGATTTCATTTACATTCATGCTTGCTGGCTAAGGCTCGTCCATGCACACAGAGTAAATTATAATTGTAAAAAACGGTAATGATTTTGTATCATCAGAGCTTCCTCTTTTATCAGTATTATTGCAATTAAGGTCGTTACTATATAATTAATTGCGTTTTACTATCATTATCTTCATAACCATTACCTTAAGTTACCGTGATAATTAGCATGATGATTACTGTATATTTGATATTTTGAGATATATTGATGATACTTATAACCATTATTAATATAACTCATACTATTGTGTGAGTCATAACGAAACTAAAACCTCTGTTATAATTGCAATAATTGGAACAATGACGATGATAACAGAAATAAAGATAATGATATTAAACAAGGAATTATAATTGTTGCAAAGAGTATCAACAATAATAATCATATTGGTAATGATGATCATCATATTAACAGTAATGGTCCTAAATATTATAATGATCATGCTAATAATAATAACAATGGAAATAATAACAATTACAATACAAACTTTGATATTAGTAACAAGAGTTATGATATTCATCATTATCATAATAACAACTATAGAAATAACAACTAAAATTAATCATTGCATTCCTAATCATAACAACATCAAAAATAACTGTCATCATTGTTTCATTTTAATTTTCATTTCCACCAATGGGAGAAATAATTCACACGCAATGAAAACGTTTGAATGATATTTGCGTAAAATCTTCGTAATCCCAAAATGTTTCGCTCATGATGGAACACCTTCACCTGTTGTTTCACATGTGCAGGATCACACCATGTTAGAACTCATGAATAACTCATGAATAACTCATGAATAACTCATAATATATAACGCATTGTCTCTTATCTTCAAAGGCATTTAATAACATAAACACGGAATATATATATATACATATATATATATATATATATATATATATATATATATATATATATATATATATGTGTGTGTGTGTGTGTGTGTGTGTGTGTGTGTGTGTGTGTGTGTGTGTGTGTGTGTGTGTGTGTGTGTATAATATATAAATAGGGGAAGGATAAGAGAAGGAGGGAAGAAAAAATAGCAAATGGTAGAGAAGGAAGGAAAATTATTGAAAGGAAAAGAGTAGACTAGAAATTAATGATTGATTGAGTGAAGGGAATGGATTTAATGGAGGTAGGAAAGAGCGGATTAGAAAATTTGTGAGTGAGGTATAATAATAACTCATGAATAACTCGCAATATCTAACGCATTGTCTCGCAATATCTTCAAAGGAGTAAAATAACACAACAGCAAAAGAAGTCTTCAGTGTGACCTAAGGTGCCCTTGCGATGACCCAGCTGTTACACGGTCTTCCGAAGTTACATACGATACGAGAGACACTCCTAGTTTGAATAGAGATATAACCGTATGTATATATATATATATATATATATATATATATATATATATATATATATATATATATATATATATATACATATATATATCCTATTGATAGTATGTATGAGTATATATATCCTATTGATAGTATGTATGGGTATATATATCCGATTAATAGTACGTATTGGTGTGTGCGTATATGTATATACATATATATATATATATATATATATATATATATATATATACATATATATATATATATATATATAATAGTATGTATGGGTATATATATCTTATTAATAGTAATTATGGGTATATATATATATATATATATATATATATATATATATATATATATATATATATATATCCTATCAATAGTATGTATATATATATTGTATATCTAAAAAAAAACAAAACTTCAAAGTTCACCAATAATTGCATAACAGACATCTGAATCCCTCGATGATATACATAAACACGAGTAAGTTTAGCGAGAGAATTCGTCTGACAGGAGTTGTCGAGAGAGGAATTACCATGAAGGAGTGTGAGTGATGGAGGAGGATTGGGAGAACAGGTGTCAGTAGATGGAGTAGAGGGGGAATTAGTGAAGGATGAAGGAAGGTCGGAAGTTGGTAGATAAAGGAGGGAGGAAGAGGAAATTAGTGGATGAAGGAAGGGAGGAAGTTGGTAGATAAAGGAGGGAGGAAGAGGAAATTAGTGAAGAATGAAGGAAGATCGGAAGTTGGTTGATAAAGGAGGGAGGAAGAGGAAATTAGTGGATGAAGGAAGATCAAAAGTTAGTAGATAAAGGAGGGAGGAAGAGGAAATTAGTGAAGGATGAAGAGTGGGGAAAATTGTTGAAATATAAATAGGTGGGGGAGGCTAAATTAGTGAAGGATGTAGGATTAAAAAAAAAAAAAAAAAAAAAAAAATATATAAAATATATATATATATATATATATATATATATATATATATATATATATTGTTGAAGAATAGAAAGGAAGGAGTGAAAGGAAAATTGGTAGATAGAGAAGGGGAAGGGGAAGGATAAGAGAAGGAGGGAAGAAAAATTAGCCAATGGTAGAGAGGGAAGGAAAATTATTGAAAGGAAAAGAGTAGACCAGAAATAAATGGTTGATTGAGTAAAGGGAATGGAATTAATGGAGGAAGGGAAGATCGGAAAAGAAAAATTGTTACTGAGGCATAAAATTAACTCAATAAGAGTATTATCTAGTTGTTCGTTTCTTTGTTTGTTTTTTGTTTTGTTTTGTTTTTAAAACCCGATGAAAAATGTTAAACACCTTAAAAAATATATATATGAAAAAAGACGAAGTTAATTAGATGAAAACAAAAGAACGGCTTATACAATCGCGAAATAAAAAAGAAAAAAAAACACTTTTCGAGTGATATTTTCTTGAAACATCTATAGCAAAAATATGGAGTGAGATGTGCAACGTTGAAATCAAACCGTGACATTTCACCTAAATGTCAACATCCAAGGTTATCACGCCCGCATTTCCAGAGTTCAGTTACAAATGAGCTTTGTTATCTGAGCCTAGCCTCGAGGGATAATGCTTACTATCTAATAATGACAGTTATTAATATCTGCATATGTCTTAAATTTCAATCTGGCATGCAGTGACGGTCCAGATGTCACTTGTCATCCTGTAGGTCAAAATGTCTCATCGGTTTTAATTAAGTTTCTTTTCCAAATTTTGAAAGGGTTAAGGATAAGGACAATCAGTCACAGCTATGGCAGAGTGCACGATTTTTTTTTTTTTTTTTTTTTATCATTATTATTATTCCTGATTTTGCATTTCATTTATCCTAACTTTAAGACCATTCTCTATTCCATTGTAATGCACATCACCATTATTTGGTAACACTATTTTTTCTTTCTTTCTTTCTTTCTTTTTCTTTACATTACCTTATTTTCATTACACTAGTGTAGGAAGTGTCTTACATATTATGTATACATGCATTACCAAGGTGCGTGTGATTAGACGTATTTTAATAATAGTAGAATCACACTTATAAAGGTAAAATTTATTTAATCGTTTATAAACTTACAAATTGTAAAAAAAAAATAATAATAATAATAATAAAGTCTCTCCTTCACATAGAAATGAAGACCTCCACAAAACCACAATTGCTTGCTAAGCTAAATTATGAAAGATTGCAACGCCTTTTTAACAGTATTTAACTGATTCTATTGATATGAATGCATGGTGACAGATCACTCGTTCACTGGGATATATCACAGGTCTCAATATGTCTTCAATTCAACAGTGGCACGGATACTAGGCAAACCAACACAATAATTAACCCAGTAAAAAAATTATTATACCTTAGCTCTTTGTTGACGTTCTGATTATGTCAATGTGATTGCAAGCAAAACGGTTAGCACGCACTCCCTCCGAATTGCGAATCAGTGAGTCAAATACACTAACAGTGAGTCAAATACATTAACAGTGAGTCAAATACATTAACAGTGAGTTAAATACATTAACAGTGAGTCAAATACATTAACAGTGAGTTAAATACATTAACAGTGAGTCAAATACATTAACAGTGAGTTAAATACATTAACAGTGAGTCAAATACATTAACAGTGAGTCAAATACATTAACAGTGAGTCAAATACATTAACAGTGAGTCAAATACATTAACAGTGAGTCAAATACATTAACAGTGAGTCAAATGCATTAACAGTGAGTCAAATACATTAACAGTGAGTCAAATACATTAACAGTGAGTCAAATACATTAACAGTGAGTCAAATACATTAACAGTGAGTCAAATACATTAACAGTGAGTCAAATACATTAACAGTGAGTCAAATACATTAACCTGGATAATTCTCATACAGTGCAGTCAGTGAATTCCGAATCACACTTATAATACTTCATCTACAAGGAAGGAAATATATGAGATATAACATTATATATGAGATATAACATTATATAACATTAAATATATGAGATATGATATTATATAACATTAAATATATGAGATATAACATTATATAACATTAAATATATGAGATATAGCATTATATAACATTAAATATCTGAGAT
>BOPN01011643.1:12500-15194 GCA_017312705.2 Penaeus japonicus | reverse complement strand
AGACGCAGTTAGGTGCTGCCCCTGGGAAGACCTCGCGTGTGCCCCTTGTGACCTGATATACTTTGTGTTGCCCTATTATAAGCTGTATTGTGCAGTGTGATGTGCTGGTTTCCCTCCTGTATTGTGCCTATAGAAAAGTGTACGGGTAAATAACTAGTGTAAATAAAGGAAAGACTGTTATAGTGTGTTTATTCGTGCCCTGCCTTGCCACGTGGTGTGGCCCCTCGTGGTGTTCTGGGACGCTGTGGTGTTCGGTGCCTCTTGGAGCTGTTCTGTGTTCACGACCTTGTGGTTAACACGCCGTCTGCCTAGCCTGCTTCGTGTTAGTGGCAGATAGACGAGGCGGCCGGCGTAACAATATATATATATATATATATATATATGTATATATATATATAAAGATATACATACATACACATACATATATATACACACACACACATATATATACACATATATAACTCGATTCACCTCAGCTCAAAATCACCAAAGAAAAGATGTTCCTTTGGATGCCACTCACAGTGACTTCTGGGTAATACGGGACTTAGTGATTTTAATGGAGATGAATAATTCCGAAGGGCAAGACGAATTATAAGACGTTCCAATTATGCAGTCTTACTGTGTGTTTGTTTGTGTGAGGCTGTGTTTGTGTGTGTGTGTGTGTGTGTGTGTGTGTATGTGTGTGTGTATGTGTGTGTATGTGTTTGTCTGCGAGTGAATTTTTTTTTTGTGTGTGTATGTATGTGTGTGGGCATGTAGATGTACGTCCGTGTACGTGTGTGTGTGTGTCTGTGTGTGATTATGAGCGTATATGTGCATATATGTGTTTATTCTAGGGTGTGTAAATGTGTGTGAGTGAATCAAAGAGTTGCGTATTATATATTCAAACCCAGATCACTTTGATGAATCAGGAAGACAGATTAGATCTTACGGCGCTGATCATTCCAGCTCAACCTTCTTGATTTGAACTTACTCCTTTGAAGTCGATTCGTGCAACTCAAGCTGAAGAACTTTCCTATAAACGAACGTACAAACACACACACACACACACACATAGACGAAGACACACTCATGTGGATGAAGACACACAGACAAATACACACACCCGTACACATATGGATGAAGATACAGACAGAGATAGACAGACAGAGACACAGACTTATAGATGAGGACACACAGACATAGACAGAGACCCACACATATAGATGGAGACACACAGATAGAAGAACACACACACACACACACACACACGCACGAGAACGTAGACGCACATAACAAATGGACATGCACGCACTCCCATACATAGATGAATATACTTACAATATATATATGTATTTCTAGAAATAAATTATTAGGCTGTTCATTATCCTTCTAATAAACTTTGGATATAGCGACAAAAAACAAACAAACAAAAAAATATTGCAATAAATCTGGCGAATTACTTTAAACCTTTCTTTAAATTTGCTTAATACAAATTTTATGAGTGATTTCCCATGTGTTCAGTATAACTACGAGCGATTTATACGAGCTTTATAGTCTCGTTCAAGGTAGGTTCCAATATGTTTTTATAAAAAAGATATAATTTTTTAAAAATTTCTTTCTTATGTCGCATGTGTGGACGCAAATATATATATAAAGAGAGAGAGATAGAGAGAGAGAGAGAGAGAGAGATAGAGAGAGAGAGAGAGAGAGAGAGAGAGAGAGAGAGAGAGAGAGAGAGAGAGAGAGAGAGAGAGAGAGAGAGAGAGAGAGCGAAAGAGAAAGAGTTAAAGGCCAAGAAATTAAAGTTAGTCCTCCCGATAGCCTGTGCTCTCTCTATTACATCTGCTGAGACTAGAATTAATTAGAATTTAGAATTAATTAATTAAATGAATGAACACAAAAACACGTAGCGAACTTGTACTATTTCTTATCAACAAGAAAGTCAACTGTCACGTCACGAGAGAAAGTCAGAAAAAAAAATTATGTCTAGAAAGTGCAATGCTGTGCAACTCTTCAAGAAATAAGAGGGTTAATATCAGCTTTAACGTAGTTTATGTTTTTTTTCCTTACCGATGGAGTTGCTGTTTGTCTAAGGTATTTGACTGTAAATGTAGTTGATTGCTGATATGCACTTTTGCACGTTGCCTAAAAATCAAAGGCAATTAAAGTGGTTAACTTGCTTACAGTAAATGCATTGTCTGTTGGCCTAGCATATTTACTTGATTCAATCATGTTTCGAAAGTAATGAACAGTGTATATATATATAAATGTTTTTTTAATCAGTTGGTGATGTATCTTTTCAAATTTATAATCAAATCCAATAAATTATCTATAAGATGATATTTTACTATCCTTTACTTTTTCACTGATTCTCTGTATGTTTTTTTTCGAGGTATTTTCTTACTCACTTTTCTTTGTGGCTTTTATCTCTTCTCTATTTTTCCCCTTTCTTCTCTCTCTCTCTTTCTTCTCTCTCTCTCTCTCTTTCTTTCTTCTCTCTCTCTCTCTCTCTCTCTCTTTCTCTTTCTCTCTCCCCCCCTCTCTCTCTTCCCACCCGCCTCTCTCTTTATCTATCTATCTATATTTCTTTCTCTCTCTCTATCTATCTTTGTCTCTCTATATCTTTATCTATCTCTGTCTCTCTCTAATCCTTTTCATCAATCTATTTTCCATTTCACTGTCTCCTGTCTGTCTTGACTATATATATCTGTC
>BOPN01011642.1:0-15203 GCA_017312705.2 Penaeus japonicus | reverse complement strand
TTTAGATTTTATTATATATATATATATATATATATATATATATATATATATATATATATATTTATATGTATATATACATATATATATGTATATATTTATACATAAATATATATATGTATATATATATAAAGAAAAAGTAAATAAAGTGGAAATGAATGAATATATATCATTTTTTAAGAGAACATGTATATACTTTTCATAGTTCAGTGATTTATGTTCGATCTTTATTTTACTCACTTTCATCTGAAAGTTTTCAGTTGCAAAACCATCTCAGGACAGTGTTAGCGCGATTACCGAAGGATGATTAAAAGAGAGAAACGCATACAAGTCAAAATTTTATTACAGTTATAAATATTATTTTCTGTTGTAAGCATCCTGAAATTTCAAATTTATAAACTGAGATTCGTATTTCCTTGAACATACACGCAAATATGGAAAATGGTTTTGCTTTTTCAGCATTTCATCTTTATACTGAATGCCTGAGGTTTGAAGCCGCGGTTTGCCGAACCCAATCTGGTTCCAGCTCACACATTGAAGGCGAGTGGCGTAGGCATGCGCGCAGATGACATCATAGGCGGGGAAGCTGCAGGTAAACCACTCCGCTCTCATGTGTGGACACAAAATAGGTGTTCCTTAGTGGCCAAACCCCTTCGTCTGAGTGTTGCTCGATCTGGTACCACTGCTTAAGAAGCGCGGGATATACACTCAGCGGTGCCAAACTAGGGAACTAATTCAGGTTCGTTAATGTCATACTTTTGGTCGAGGATGCGAATTCGAGAAGTTACGCCTAAAGCGTTCTTTCCCGGAAACAAGGAAATTTATATTATCTGATATTTCTTAAATATTACTGTGCTGGTATGTCGACAGTAAATATATGTTTTTTTTTTCTAATTGTACTGACAGTAAAAAGATAAACTACAGTACACATAGGCAATAAAATATTTTTTTTTTCCCTTGTTTATACTTATATTTGTCTGGGGTAAATGATTTCTTGTGGCCTAAAAACAATCAAATTCTGGAAACCTTTTCAAGCCTTGGACGCAGCTAGTCCAAGAAAGCAAAAGGGCAGTGAAACCGCGGCTTCAGTGACCTTCATTTCAGTGTTTTGAACCACAGTCTGCAAGATAGCGAAGAGCAGCCACAGCTGACTGGAACCCTGCGTTGTAGTAAATGGTAACTTCATTCTTCTTATAGTCATCGCGTTTGTCCTCATACCAATCATTGATGTCAGGGCCTCCCACCAACGCTCCATACAGTATTTGAGGGTTAGGATCCGGTGAATGGAAGTCTGTCCAGCCACAAGGTTCTGGAACTAGTTTACACGAACTGCTAGCATGATGTGGATGTTGAGGAGGGTTCACACCAAAACCAACAACGTAACTTCGTCCAGTGTCGCCTAAAATGTAGTGGATCTGTTGCTTGCCAAACTCTCGGTATTTCTCAGCATTGATACCCAAGTCTGCAGCTCTTAGACATATAAAGGCTGCATTAGCTGCATGTCGAAGGGAACCCCAATCGTGCAAGAACATCAATCCTTTGGGTGTCCTCTGTCTGTTGTCTATGATGTCATTGCAGAAGTCGGTGAGATGATTGACATATGTGGCTTTATCCCCTTCGTCAGATAACTGTGCCAATAATACCCGGACTCCAGGGGTCTTTTCAGCCCATGTAAATCCCCAAGAATATGTTGACAGCTGCTGATAATGAGTCTTTGCTGCTGTTAAATAGGAACTCTCACCTGTTGCACGGTAAAGCCAAGCAGCTGCCCATGCTAATTCGTCATCATATCCAGAGCTGGGATAGAATTCAGAAACACCAGGGATTGTATCATTATAGAGTCCTCTGAAATTGTCGGCAAAGCTGTAAAGCTCCCTAGCGTGTCGAAGGCAGTCGTCAGCATATGCAGGATTAGAATCTCTGAAGAGAATGGATGCGGCAGCTAATGCAGCAGAAGTCTCGCCCACCAAGTCAGAACCGGGATTTTGTTCCGTGATTTTGTAGGCAGGTCTTTCCATAGTCATATCCTCTGGTCGGCCCCAGAAACTATGGTCAAGCTGACCGTTCCCTACTTGGCCATACAAAACAGTAGGACTCACGTGTGCCTTGATGAAATAATCTGTAGCCCACTTGACGGCTTCCTTCATGTACGACATTTCCCCTGCAATCAATTGCTTAGATGAGTCCTTAAACTTGTCCACAGTAATATGAAATATTTACAAATAGTCATCATGTGATGACCATTAACATTCTTACTCTAATATATAATATACATTGTTTACTCACTCACCTGCTTGAATATAGGCAGTGCCATAATCGATAGCTCCCCATGCTAACACTGTTGTCATACTTGACATTGGATATCCGAATTTGCCATAATCTCCAGCTGTTTACAGAATAATTAGACAGAAATTAATGATTATATCAAGTTAGAAACTGTAGTGTAGGGAAGGAAATGATAATGCACAATAGACTGATTTGGTGAACGTCCGTCTTTGAATGTCTTACCATCATAGTATCCTCCTGTAAGGTCAAGCTGAACATTGGTCACACTATCCTTGGCGTCGCCCAATGCAGAATCCTTGCGCCAGGTAACACGTTGTGAATCTGGCAAATCTCCAGATCGCTGGGCTTCGTAAAACAAGAGGGACTTGTGAAGAACTTCATCGTAGTTGTAGTTTGTCCCAGGAGCAATGCATCCAGAACCTGGTGCTTGGGTACTTGGTTCCTCTGTGGGCAATATTTCAATTAAATAATATAGTTTTGCTGTTGTATAAACTTTCATCCTCCTTTGTAAATCCTATATACTCCAGGATCCATGTTCCAAGTTATATACTGCTATTTGACCAGCATTTTATTCGGAATTTATCAGATGTATAATTCAGTGTTTTCAAAGTCAGTTTTTGCTATGGATACTTTCAGATTACCTTTACTGTAGGTCAGTCATTATTTCAATATGTATCTATATAATGCATAAAAAGTAAAGGAAAAGAAAGTACATATATCAAGGAAAATAAAGTCACTTTCCTTACCAGTTCCAGGGTTTGCAGTGGGCTCTGGAGTTGGAGCTGGAGTGGGAGCTGGAGTGGGAGCCGGTGTTGATGGTTCCTCTGTGGAAAATATTTCTGTGTAGACATTTGTATGCTATTGTAGAGTAACGTAATTTCTTATGTGAACGCTATGGATTCGCGCGTATGCGAACGGGTGACGGGTGCCTCGCGTCCCTGTTCTTCTTTTTTTTTTTTTGTACTCCCCCGTCACGCCCTTTGGCGACGCCCTTCGGGGCGCTTTGTCAAACGCCCCACCTCCAGGAGTATTTTAGGTTGTGGAGAAGGAGAAGGAGCACCCAATCCAAGCACAAACGACCTGTAACGTAATCCCTAGTTGGCAATCCCGTCATGTCGGGGTCTCCAAGACCATTTTTAAGTAGTGGAGTAGTTTTCAAGGCGGAAGGTCGTAGGCTTGGGTTGGGCAGGAGTGTTTTTTTCTCGTATGTTCTCATTTTAAAGTAAGTTTTTTTTTTTTATTCTACTACATGCCTGTTCTGTGATCCCTTGTTTTTATACATGTAGTAGCTTGTGCTTGATAAATAAACATAAAGTAAAGAATTTTGTGTCTCAATCAGTTGCCTTTATGCCGGCCCAGTTTTCCCTTTTGCCCTTCCACGCCTTCCTGCTGCAGAAGGCTCCTCTACAACGTCGCCAAAGGGCATGACGGGGGAGTACAAAAAAGAAAAAAAAAAGAAAACAGGGACTCGAGGCACCCGTCACCCGTTCGCATACGCGCGAATCCATAGCGTTCGCATAATGAATTACGTTACTCTACAGCCCCTCCCCGGGGAACAGAAAACGCCACACCAGAAGTGCCAGTACCCAATTAAAATGTTATAAAAAATATTAAGTATAAAATAAAATATAAAATACACTTAAAATCCAAAAGGTTTCAATATAAAATTCATAATGTAAAAAAAAAATGTATAAACTTCAAAATACAATAAAATATAAATTTAAGATTAGAATGCTGAACACAGAAAAGTAAAAACCACAAAATAGCACCAATAAACAAAGTAAAAATCACAGCCCAAAAACTATAACATAAAACTTTTGTACAATATCACAGGCAAATGTCAGAAACTGTGTCCACATATCTCACTTCATATTTTCAGTGTTTATATGCACGCACGCGCGTATAAAAATCGAGCACCACATAGAAGTTACGAAGGCACAGACAAGCACAAATAAATGTGTCCACGCAAGTCGGTTAAAACTCACATTTTTCAATGTTCATAAGTATGTAACACTTGGTCGAACTCCTCGAGGTAATCGACCTCAGCAGCAGGGAGAAATGAACGGAGTTGATTGGCGTGGACCCTGACGGCACGATGTGGGGGCCGTAGGTCCAGGAT
This sequence comes from Penaeus japonicus, assembly GCA_017312705.2. Classification (NCBI taxonomy): domain Eukaryota; kingdom Metazoa; phylum Arthropoda; class Malacostraca; order Decapoda; family Penaeidae; genus Penaeus; species Penaeus japonicus. The sequence goes on along the minus strand of BOPN01011642.1, from coordinate 10,801 downwards.
GTCGTAGTTGACAGGCCCAAGTCGCTTCTGGACACGACAGAGTCCAAGCCAGCGGTCACCAAGAGGCCCACGGTTCCCTTGGACCTAGCACCAGGGAGCTCTCCTCGTATGTGCCTGAGCACCTTGCGCCCTGGTCATAACGTGCCTTATCTTCTCGTGCTTTATGGCTCACCTCAACTGCAAGCCGCCGAGCATCAGCAAGGCGTGTCAACATCAGGTCATGGTCAACTATCTGGCGGTTCGTAAGCCCCTGACCGAAGATTGCCATACGGCCCGTCAACAAATACAGCGGCTGGTCTCCAACGGCACAGTGAAGGGCTGAGTTAAGTGCCAGGCGGACAGCTGGCAGATGCGTGGGCCACTGTGATGGAGCCTGCTGAGCCAAGGCAGCCAGCACATCCTTAACTGTTCGGTTGGTGCACTCCACCACCCCATTGGACTGGGGATGGTAAGCCACCGAAAAGGAGTGTTTCACTTCCAGTGCCTCTAAAAGAGAGCGCCACTCAGCCGAAGAGAACTCCAAGCTGTTGTCCGTATGGAGTTGGTCAGGTGGGCCAAACAGAGTGACATAGTTGTCAACAAAGGCCCTCAACACTGTCAGCACTCTTGTCATGGAGGGCGACTAGCTGGAGGAACCGGGTATGATGGTCGACAATGGAGAGTACGTACTGGAACCCCTGTGCAGACCCGCGTAAGTCCATGAGGTCTGCTGAGACCATTGCCAGGGGAGTTTCCAGCAGTGGGTACCCTTCCAATGTTGCTCGGCCTGCCACGCTCTTATGTTGCTGGCATGCATGACATCTGGCAACATACTCCCTTGCCAGGCGGAGCATATTTGGAAAATACCAGGCAGCCTGGAGATTCTGGTAAGTACGATGAACCCCAAGATGTGTAGCAGTTGGAGGACAGTGGGTGTGCCATAGTGCTTGAGACTGGAGATGCCTGGGGACGTACACCTGCCTTACAATTCTGTCGGGGAAGGATCTCAAATAATACAATACGCCCTCCTCCATTTCGAAACTGGAGAGGGCAACGGGAGGCCGCTCAACTGGTACCCTCCCGCTCTCCTCCAGGAATCCTAGCAGGCCCTCACAGGTTGGATCTCGCAGCTGATGTTCCCTCATCTGGTCAGCTGTCATCTTGGTGAGCTCTATCTCCTCGTCACCATCCGCTGGTGGTTATTGTGCAGCATCCTCGGCTTCCCTGGGTACTGTTGCTGGCAGGACATGCTCTAGAGGGCAGGCTGTCCCTGAGGGTATAGGTTCCTCACCTGCTGGCCGTGAGAGAAGATCAGGGACATGGTGGCTGGTCCCAGTCTTGTACCTCAGCTGGAAGTCGTACCCGCTGAGTTCATAGGCATACCGGCTGAGGCGGGTGCTCTTGGTGCGCCTTGAGAACACCTCAACGAGTGGCCTGTGGTCAGTCAAAACCTCAAAGTGTCTGCCATAAACATAAGGGTCAAAGGCTCGGACTGCCTCCACCACGGCCAGAGCTTCCAGATCGATGACCGCATATCGTGTTTCAGCATCCTTCAGTGTGCGGGACCAGTACGCGACAGCATGTGGTGTGCCTTCCTCGTCACGCTGCAGGAGGGCCCCTCCAAGGCCTTGGGCGCTGGCATCACAGTGCTCCTCAAATGATTTGCTAAAGTCAGGGAGGCACAGAACCGGATTACTTACTAGGGCCTCCTTCAAGGCATTGAAGGCCACTTCAGCAGCATCTCCCCAAACAAACTTCACCCCTTTCTTGGTGAGAGCAGTCAGGGGTTTGGCCATTGCTGCAAAGCCCTGAATGTGGCGGCGGAAGAAACCGCAGGCTCCGAGGAAGCGACGGATGTCCTGGGCCTCTTCATGGTAGCAATGGCAGAGGTCTTCACCGGATTGGGGCTCACTCCTCGGGAACCTACAATAAAAACCAGGAGCTGGACTTCCTGCCTGGCAAACTCGCACTTCTCCAGGTTCAACCTCATGCCTGCATCCTGGAGAAGAGTCAAGGTCTCCTGAAAATGCTGGAGATGGTCGCTGAAGGAGGAGGATGCGACCACAACATCGTCCAGGTAGGCGAGCGTGTACCGCCCCAACACAGCTTCAAGCACCAAGTTCATGGTGCGCTGGAAAGTTGTAGGTGCAGTGGAGACCCCGAAGGGGAGACGGCGAAATTGCAGAAGTCAGTAGCCATCAGTAAACGCTGTCTTAGGCCAGTCATCAGGGTGCACAGATATGGCCCAGCAGGCAGACCGGCTGTCAAGAACGGTGAACCATGTGTGTCCTGCCAGGGAGTCCACATCTCGTCAATTCGGGGTAGCGGATATGCGTCGGGAGTGGTTGCCTTGTTCAAACCCCGAGTCGATGCAAAACCGGTGAGAGCTATCCTTGCGGACGCCTGCATGCGTCCCTCCAGGTGTTCCTGCGTGCGGGCGAGCTACCTACCCATTCGTGCCTCGAGCCGATCCACCAACCTGGCCTCCATGAACTGCAAGCCGCTCACTACGGGCAACAGTGAGTCCTGGGTCCACCCCAAGGCGGGGTCCTTCAAGAAGGACTGCCTCCTCAGGGGTAGGCGGGCGCGACCCAGCCTGTGGTGCCTTGGGGCGCACCATGGTCCGAGGTGCACCTGAACGGGTGTGACTGCGAGTGTGAGGGGCGTGGACGCAAGTGGTAAGGAACAGACTCACAGCCCTCCACGTCACACTTAAAAAGATCACTGCACACTGGCCGAGACACTGTGGAGGCACTTACACGTAAAACGGAACACTAAAAAACAAAAACAAAAAATGCAAAAAGAACAAAGAAACCAGCGTTAAATGCTGCAATAAAATCTATACTGAAAAAAAAGAAGATAAAATCAATTAAGCTGTAAAAGACCAAGTTAATAAAATATAGTAAAATATAGTTAAAATGCTGGAAAAAATTGGGCACTGGCATTGAATAAGAAAAATCAAAGTAAAAACCCCATTAAATTAAAAAAGAAAAAAAGAAAAACAAGTTGTAAAATTAAGAAAAGCTAATAAAATTATAAAGTTGTATATCAAATGCCACTAAGACAAAAAAAATGCAATAAAACATGAACAGTAAAGTCATTTAAATGAATAGTTAGTTAAATTAATAAAAAGCAAGCAAACTCAAAACAGTAAAATTACGTTAAGTTAAAAACTTAAAAAAAGTTAATATGAAAATGTTACTATAAAAGCAATAAACTAAAATGTAAAACTGGCTGAAGGCCTTAAAAAAATTTACACATAAAAAGAGACATGCAGCATAAAAAGGATAAAACATAAAAAGATATCAATGACAACAAGTACATGTAAATAAAAGCGAGAGGCTGTGGATTCGGAGGCAAAATAACAAAATAAGACCTCACGATCCACTCGCTGCCAACCACCTTTACTGTAGTGGGTTCGTGGGGCACTCACCCTCCTACAGGAGCTGTAGAGGAGCCTTCTGCAGCAGGAAGGCGTGGAAGGGCAAGAGGGAAAACCGGGCCGGCATAAAGGCAAGTGATTGAGACACTAAAATTCTTTACTTTACGTTTATTTATCAAGCACAAGCTACTACATGTATAAAAACAAGGGATCACAGAACAGGCATGTAGTAGAATAGAAAAAAAAAACTTTCTTTAAAACGAGAACATACGAGAAAAAAAAAACACTCCTGCCCAACCCAAGAACACGACCTTCCGCCTTGAAAACTCCTCCACGTCTCAAAGATGGTGGTCTTGGAGACCGACATGACAGGGGGTTGCCAACTAGGGATTACGTTACAGGTCGTTTGTGCTTGGATTGGGTGCTCCTTCTCCTCCTTCCCTACAGCCTAAAATACTCATGGAGGTGGGGCGTTTGACAAAGCACCCCGAAGGGCGTCGCCAAAGGGCGTGACGAGGAAGTACAAAAAAAAAGAAAAGAACAGGGACGAGAGGCACCCGTCACCCGTTCGCATACGCGCGAACCCATAGCGTTCGCATAAGGAATTACGTTACTCTACACTATGAATATATTAATTCATACTTATGTAGATCATACTCAGTAGCCGAATCGTTATTTCTATATGAATCTCTCTATATAATGCATTCATAAAATAAAGCAAAGTTCATGGCAAATAAGAATAAAGGGAAATAACCATCATTACTGTATTACCGGTTCCAAGGTTTGCAGTAGGCTCTGGAGTTGGAGCCGTCCATGCCTTCAGAGTTGAAGAGATAGAAGGAGGAAGGAAAACCAGTAGAATAAAATTGCAATGTTGCTACCTCATTAGATTAACCTTTAAGTGATACATCTACAAATTTTGGTCAATTCCTGAACAGAATTATCTTTGATCTTTCCAGTTATAGAAGACTACTGTCAATAAATGAAACAAAGAAACTATTCTCCATTACAAAATATTTAAGAGCAATACTCAATAAATTCTTCATTCAGTTGTGACTGAACAAATAAGATTATCAAAAATAACCGGTTCTGTGATTTTTGTATGTGAATTTTTATGTGTATATATACACACATATATATGTATGTATGTAATATGTATTCACATTTATTCATATATATCTATATATATATGCATGTAAATATATGTATATATATGTATATGTATGTATATGTAAATATTTCTATCTATCTATATGTATATATATTTATATATGTATAAGTATATGTATACATATGGATATACATTATATATATGTGTGTTTATGTATATATATATATATGCATATAGGTATATATATACACATATGTGTGTATATATACATATATATCTATATATACATATATCTATATATATACATATATACATATATACATAAATACATATATATCTGTATATATATATGTAAATGCATATATTTATATATGCATATATATGTATGTGTATATATACATATATATCTATACATTTACATGTATATCTATATATACATATATAGGCCTTTTATAAACAACCATCTAGTGTGTTTGAAAAGTTTATGCATATTATCATATCCATGATGATCCATTTTCTTTCAAAGATATATAATTACCTTACTTCCAAGTGTTGTTTTATACTAACCTGAAAATTGTCCACAGCTGATGATAACTGGAGGTAAACATCCCAAGAGTCTACAGCACTGGGGACAGTCACGTACAGAGTCCCGCCGTAGTTATTAGCCCAGCTGCTGGTTTCAACCAATCTGTAGCAATTTCCATTTCCCCCTCCGGTGCTTGGTGTCGTTCCGGGCGCATCTGTCGAAGAACGTGTTGTTGATGGTGCTGAGGTCGGCTCTGGAGTTGGAGCTGGAGTGGGAGCCGGAGTGGGAGCCGGTGTTGATGGTGCTGAAGTCACTCCACCACAATCTGTAAGGTGGCGAAGAGCAGCCACAGCTGACTGGAACCCTGCGTTGTAGTCGGTGGCAACTTCATTCTTGACATAGTCATCGCGTTTGTCCTCGTACCAATCATTGATGTCAGGGCCTCCCACCAACGCTCCATACAGTATGTGAGGGTTAGGATCCGGTAAATGGAAGTCTGTCCAGCCACAAGGTTCTGGAGCTAGTTTACACGAACTGCTAGCATGATGTGGACGTTGAGGAGGGTTCACACCAAAACCAACAACGTAACTTCGTCCAGTGTCGCCTAACATGTAGTGGATCTGTTGCTTGCCAAACTCTCGGTATTTCTCAGCATTGATACCCAAGTCTGCAGCTCTTAGACATATAAAGGCCGCATTAGCTGCATATCGAAGGGAACCCCATTGGCTCAAGTACATCAATCCTTTGGGTGTCCTCTGTCTGTTGTCTATGATGTCATTGCAGAAGTTGGTGAGATGATTGACATATGTGGCTTTATCCCCTTCGTCGGATAACTGTGCCAATAATACCTGGACTCCAGGGGTCTTATCAGCCCATGAAAATTCCCAAGGAGTTGTTGACAGCTGCTGATAGTGAGTCTTTGCTGCTGTTAAATAGGAACTCTCACCTGTTGCACGGTAAAGCCAAGCAGCTGCCCATGCTAATTCGTCATAATATCCATAGCTGGCATAGAATTCAGAAACACCAGGGATTGTATCATCATAGTCTCCTCTGAAATTGTCGGCAAAGCTGTAAAGCTCCCTAGCGTGTCGAAGGCAGTCGTCAGCATATGCAGGATTAGAATCTCTGAAGAGAATGGATGCGGCAGCTAATGCAGCAGAAGTCTCGCCCACCAAGTCAGAACCGGGATTTTGTTCAGTGATTTTGTAGGCAGGTCTTTCCATAGTCATATCCTCTGGTCGGCCCCAGAATTCATGGTCAAGCTGACCGTCCCCTACTTGGCCATACAAAACAGTAGGACTCACGTGTGCCTTGATGAAATAATCTGTAGCCCACTTGACGGCTTCCTTCATGTACGACATTTCCCCTGCAATCAATTGCTTAGATGAGACCTTAAACTAGTCCAGAGTGATATATGAAATATTTACAAATAGTCATCATGTGATGAGTATTATTATTCGTACTACAATATACATTGGTTATTCACTCACCTGCTTGAATATAGGCAGTGCCATAATCGATAGCTCCCCATGCTAACACTGTTGTCATACTTGACATTGGATGTCCAAATTTGACTCTATCTCCAGCTGTTTACAGATAAATTAGATAGAAATTAATTATTATATCAAGTTAGAACCTGTAGTGTTATGCAGAAAATGATAATGCACAATAGACTGATTTGGTGAACATCTATCTTTGAATGTCTTACCATCATAGTATCCTCCTGTAAGGTCAAGCTGAACATTGGTCACACTATCCTTGGCGTCGCCCAATGCAGAATCCTTGCGCCAGGTAACACGTTGTGAATCTGGCAAATCTCCAGATCGCTGGGCTTCGTAAAACAAGAGGGACTTGTGAAGAACTTCATCGTAGTTGTAGTTTGTCCCTGGAGCAATGCATCCAGAACCTGGTGCTTGGGTACTTGGTTCCTCTGTGGGCAATATTTCAATTAGATAATATAGTTTTGCTGTTGTATAAACTTTCATCCTCCTTTGTAAATCCTATATACTCCAGGATCCATGTTCCAAGTTATATACTGCTATTTGACCAGCATTTTATTCGGAATTTATCAGATGTATAATTCAGTGTTTTCAAAGTCAGTTTTTGCTATGGATACTTTCAGATTACCTTTACTGTAGGTCAGTCATTATTTCAATATGTATCTATATAATGCATAAAAAGTAAAGGAAAAGAAAGTACATATATCAAGGAAAATAAAGTCACTTTCCTTACCAGTTCCAGGGTTTGCAGTGGGCTCTGGAGTTGGAGCTGGAGTGGGAGTTGGGGTGGGAGCTGGAGTGGGAGCCGGAGTGGGAGCCGGTGTTGATGGTGCTGAAGTCACTCCACCACAATCTGTAAGGTGGCGAAGAGCAGCCACAGCTGACTGGAACCCTGCGTTGTAGTCAGTGGCAACTTCATTCTTGACATAGTCATCGCGTTTGTCCTCGTACCAATCATTGATGTCAGGGCCTCCCACCAACGCTCCATACAGTATGTGAGGGTTAGGATCCGGTAAATGGAAGTCTGTCCAGCCACAAGGTTCTGGAGCTAGTTTACACGAACTGCTAGCATGATGTGGACGTTGAGGAGGGTTCACACCAAAACCAACAACGTAACTTCGTCCAGTGTCGCCTAACATGTAGTGGATCTGTTGCTTGCCAAACTCTCGGTATTTCTCAGCATTGATACCCAAGTCTGCAGCTCTTAGACATATAAAGGCTGCATTAGCTGCATATCGAAGGGAACCCCATTGGCTCAAGTACATCAATCCTTTGGGTGTCCTCTGTCTGTTGTCTATGATGTCATTGCAGAAGTTGGTGAGATGATTGACATATGTGGCTTTATCCCCTTCGTCAGATAACTGTGCCAATAATACCTGGACTCCAGGGGTCTTATCAGCCCATGAAAATTCCCAAGGAGTTGTTGACAGCTGCTGATAATGAGTCTTTGCTGCTGTTAAATAGGAACTCTCACCTGTTGCACGGTAAAGCCAAGCAGCTGCCCATGCTAATTCGTCATAATATCCATAACTGGCATAGAATTCAGAAACACCAGGGATTGTATCATCATAGTCTCCTCTGAAATTGTCGGCAAAGCTGTAAAGCTCCCTAGCGTGTCGAAGGCAGTCGTCAGCATATGCAGGATTAGAATCTCTGAAGAGAATGGATGCGGCAGCTAATGCAGCAGAAGTCTCGCCCACCAAGTCAGAACCGGGATTTTGTTCCGTGATTTTGTAGGCAGGTCTTTCCATAGTCATATCCTCTGGTCGGCCCCAGAAACTATGGTCAAGCTGACCGTTCCCTACTTGGCCATACAAAACAGTAGGACTCACGTGTGCCTTGATGAAATAATCTGTAGCCCACTTGACGGCTTCCTTCATGTACGACATTTCTCCTGCAATCAATTGCTTAGGTGAGTCCTCAAACTAGTCCAGAGTAATATATGAAATATTTACAAATAGTCATCATGTGATGACCATTAACATTCTTACTCAAATATATAATATACATAGTTAACTCACTCACCTGCTTGAATATAGGCAGTGCCATAATCGATAGCTCCCCATGCTAACACTGTTGTCATGCTTGACATTGGATATCCGAATTTGCCATAATCTCCAGCTGTTTAGAGATGAATTACATAGAAATTAATGATTATATCAAGTTAGAAACTGTAGTGTAATGCAGAAAATGATAATGCACAATAGACTGATTTGGTGAACGTCCGTCTTTGAATGTCTTACCATCATAGTATCCTCCTGTAAGGTCAAGCTGAACATTGGTCACACTATCCTTGGCGTCTCCCAATGCAGAATCCTTGCGCCAGGTAACACGTTGTGAATCTGGCAAATCTCCAGATCGCTGGGCTTCGTAAAACAAGAGGGACTTGTGAAGAACTTCATCGTAGTTGTAGTTTGTCCCAGGAGCAATGCATCCAGAACCTGGTGCTTGGGTACTTGGTTCCTCTGTGGAAAATATTTCTGTGTAGACATTTTTATGCTATGATTATATTAATTCATACTTATATTGATCATACTCAGTAGCCGAATCGTTCTTACTATATGAATCTCTATATATAATGCATTCATAAAATAAAGCAAAGTTCATGGCAAATAAGAATAAAGGGAAATAACCATCATTACTGTATTACCGGTTCCAGGGTTTGCAGTAGGCTCTGGAGTTGGAGCGGATGTGGAAGGAGCGGATGTGGAAGGAGATGAGGTAGTTCCACAAGTTCCAAGGGTTTGGTCATTGAAAGTTGCAGACACGATGGTTGGAATGCTTCCCGAGTAAGTTACCATAATGCCCAACTCCAGCGTGGCACCAGCTGTCTGGACTCCGTTGTAGCTTTTGTTGGTGAGCGTGATACTGGTGCCAGAGGTGGGTGCCACATCCGCCGTCCATGCCTTCAGAGTTGAGGAGATAGAAGGAGGAAGGAAAACCAGTAGTATAGAATTGCAGAATGTTGCTACCTCATAAGATTAACCTTTAAGTGATACTAATTTTGGTCTCAAATATTGCTTTATTACAGGGCGATGCAATAAATTATATTTGTCAATTCCTGAATAGAATTATCTTTGATTTTTCCAGTTATAGAAGACTACTGTCAATAAATAAAACAAAGAAACTATTCTCCATTACAAAATATTTAAGAACAATACTCAATAAATTCTTCATTCAGTTGTGACTGAACAAATAACAGATTATCAAGAATAACCGGTTCTGTGATTTTTGTATGTAGATTTTTATGTATGTGTATATACACATATATGTGTATGTAATATTTATTCACATTTATTCATATATATCTATATATGCATGTATATATATATATATATATATAATTGTATATGTATATGTGTATGTATGTATATGTATATATTTATATGTATCTATATGTATATATATTTATATGTATATTTATATGTATATGTATATGTATATGTATATGTATACATATGTATATACATTATATATATATGTGTGTATGTATATATATGCATATAGGTATATATATACACACATATGTGTGTATATATAGACAAATATATCTATATATACATATATCTATATATATACACATATATACATAAATACATATCTATCTGTATATATATATATATATATATATATATATATATATATATATATATATATATATATATATATATATATATATATATATATATATATATATATATATATATATATATATATATATATGTATGTATGTGTATATATACATATATATCTAAACATTTACATGTATATCTATATATACATATATAGGCCTTTTATAAACAACCATCTAGTGTGATTGAAAAGTTTATGCATATACTCATATCCATGATGATCCATTTTCTTTAAATGAAAAAGATATACAATTACCTTACTTTCAAGCGTTATTTTATACTAACCTGAAAATTGTCCACAGGTGATGATAACTTGAGGTAAACATCCCAAGAGTCTACAGTACTGGGGACAGTCACGTACAGAGTCCCGCCGTAGTTATTAGCCCAGCTGCTGGTTTCAACAAATCTGTAGCAATTTCCATTTCCCCCTCCGGTGCTTGGTGTCGTTCCGGGCGCATCTGTCGAAGAACGTGTTGTTGATGGTGCTGAGGTCGGCTCTGGAGTTGGAGCTGGGGTGGGTGCTGGGGTGGAAGCCGGTGTTGATGGTGCTGGGGTCGGCTCTGGAGTTGGAGCTGGAGTGGGAGCCGGTGTTGATGGTGCTGAAGTCACTCCACCACAATCTGTAAGGTGGCGAAGAGCAGCCACAGCTGACTGGAACCCTGCGTTGTAGTC
>BOPN01011640.1:0-5000 GCA_017312705.2 Penaeus japonicus | reverse complement strand
TTCAGCCACCGCGGATGCGCAGCACTTATTTTTTTTAATCGTCAGAAGAACGGATATTGATATATTATCTGCTTGTTCATTAATTGTTAGGTATTGTTATAAGATAATGAATGTCTAGTCAAGTTCTTCAGGATATGTTGGAATTGAAATAAAGCTACATCTACTTCTGCCGATTTGCATTCTTGCACACGGTAAATTGGCAAAATTTGAATATGCTTGTGTTGAGTTTTGAAGCTCAATATTACAATTTTGCACCTCTAAGATCAAAAGCCTGATATCAACGATAGGGTTATTTGCCACACCCTAGACGAGAGGAAAATAAAGGGATGGGGAAGAATATATTTAAGACTATCACATAAGACGTGTAGGATTATGTCAGATATATTACAAAATCGTTTGGATTATTAAAAGGAAACACACGTTTCTCTCTTTCTGTGCACTGCATATAAAATCGATTACCATGTCTATAACAAGCAGATCCATTACAGATTACGTCTATCAGCCATATTCTAAGTCCCTAAGCGCGCCGTGTACATGACATGAACATGCCGCGATTCTTATTCTAGAAGCGCGGATTCGCGGCAAAAGCGTGGCAAATGCGTGGAAAGTATTGGAACAATCGTGGAAACTCCGTGGCAAGGGGGTAGGCTTGTCACGATAGTTACACGAGTGAAAAAAATCATATTTTTACTGTACTTTTTCTTACCAATACTTCATATGAGCATACTACGTTTGAAAAGTAATACCTATATTGGTTATATTAGGCATCATTGTCCTAGACACGGATTACAAACTCTTTTAGGAAAACATGGATTCTCTGCTGATTTTGAGTTTGTTTACCTTTTGGCGGACTTTTCGAAGGAGAGTGAAGTTAAATGAATGGTAAAAGTAGTCAGGGACGTAAAATTAAAGCATATAATTATATGAAATATGTATACATTAAATCTATATGTATGATATATTAAAAATGCGCATATATGTACAGTATATACAAAGATAAAATAAGGAAGATCTGTTCATAAACACACGATCCCTCTCATCCCGTTTGTTTTGATCGAGCGTAGAGTGAATTACCAACAGCGCGTTCGTGAAATGGTTGTCAATTCTTTAACTAGGAACAAGTACAACGACTGATTCATACCAAAATTAAAGTATTTTATGTTAGTGCTACCTATGATTGTTGTTTCTCTTATGAAATTGTCGTTTGGACAGTGTCATTCATCCGAAACATGTTAACTTTGGAACGGTTGGTAAACCTGAAGCAACTGCCGCAAACTTGCCACGCTTTTGCGTCCTAGATTACCGCATTCGTTACATGAACACGACATGGACATAACATGAACATGACATGGCCACGACACGCAGAAAACGTCATAGAATACGGCTGTATGTGATCTATATTAAGAGCATATTTGTCTGCTACACACAAACGCGAATATACAGTATGTATATGTTTGCGTTGGCCTTATTGTAATCACACACACACATATATATATATATATATATATATATATATATATATATATATATATATATATATATATATATATAGAGAGAGAGAGAGAGAGAGAGAGAGAGAGAGAGAGAGAGTGAGAGAGAGAGAGATGGATAGATAGAGATAGATAAATATTATTTTGTTTTTTGTTTACTGGTCTTTTTATTTTTTTTCATCCTTTGCGTCTTAGGTAATACTCGGGTTCTGTTATTTCTTCTGTAAGGTAGAGTTTGCAGGAGAACAGAGTATAAACTTTGACACTTGCTGATGGCGTATGACATATTCAAATTGATCAACATGGATTCAAGACCTTAGGTATGGAATGCATGGAAATTACTGTTTTTTTGTTTTTTTTTTCCTTCCTTCACTTTTTCAGTCAAAAAATAATTGCCAACATATATAAAAGGCCTTAAGGAAAGATGTTCACAAGAGATTAATCCTAGGCGGGATATATATATATATATGTATATATATATATATTTTTTTTTTTTTTTTTTTTTTCTTAACACCGAGGAACCTTATATGGGAGACATATTATGGGGTTTAGTTTCCCTTATACAAGGAGGTATTTGAATTTCTTATGGAATACATTTATGCATTTACATAGAAGCATCCTCGGTAACTTGGTAATTGATGTAAATTCGTTAATCACTTCCACCGTGAGCCCATGGAGGTTGAAAAAAATTAATATCCTACTAAGGTGAGAGTATAGAGACAACTTTCATAGAACCAGTCTGGCTTCTGGTTTAAGAACCTAGCCATGTCATACAAAATGCGTAACTGCATCTGATTAGCATTTCTAAATCGTGCCCACGGTGAAGTTAAACTTGAGCTGATCGTTATACTGGTATTATTTGCACGGCATTTATGTTTGATATCTGTTTATTTGGAGGGTGGTTTCTTGAAACAAATGAGTGGGATGTGAATTATTACAGAGCTTCTTTCCGGCGAGCCACGCAGAAGTGATGAAGACTAATTAGCCTGAAGAAATTGACACAGGAGATTATGATAAAAGGCATATAAGTATTGCACATTGCAATTAAGATGGAGTAGAGGAGTACAAACTTTATTTAAACTGTGTTGTATATACATATTCAGTTAATTTCCTGAACGTTTATGAATATTGCTCATCGCAATTGGGAGAGAGCAAATAATTATAATCTTTACTTTGATCACCAACTTATTTGCAGTCTTGTATTATCCTGGATTCTTACATGAAATTCCGAAAACAATTGTACTTTGAATATTGATAAAGCCAACGCTTGAACCTGCCTCTTGGTTCTCCTAGTGCAACAGTGAATTATGATAATAACAGTGATAACATTGATGATGAAGATAATGATAATAATAATATTGATAATAAAGATAATAATGTGCATAACAATATCCTCACCATTATCACCATCATCATCATTCTTCCCCACATTATGATTTATAATAGTAGTATCATATCAATAACAATAACGATAGTAGTAGTGATTGCAATGTAATGACACGACCACTTCTACAACGCCACCACCACCATGGCTACTGATATTATGGAATTATAAAGTACACCCAAGTCAATAGCAAAAACATTTATCAAGATCAGTTCTGCAAATCCAAGCATGGGACACTTCATTCACAACACACTTAATATGAATTATTATAGACCACTACAAATTTTGGATACTGTTCCCTCTCTTAAAATAGTTGATGTTAGTGTGCATGTGTCTGTCTTATATATCCCTGAGGGAAATGCATATTATCTTTGTTGTTATTATCATTGACATTATTGTTCTTCTTGTTATTGTCATTGTTATTATTATTACTAGTTTTAATTTCGTTATTATTATTACTATTGTTATAATTTATTCCAATATCATTATTTTATTATTATTATTATTATCATTATTATTATCATTATGATTATCATTATGATTAGCATTGTAATTTTCACTATGATTATGTCATTATCATTATTGTCATCATCATTATCATTGTGATTATTATCATCATAATTGTAATGATCTTTATTAGTATTATACTTATAATAGTTATTATTGTTATGGTTACTACTACTGCTATTATCATTATGACGATGAAGAAGATGATGATGATAATGATGATGATGATGATGATGATAATGATAATGATAATGATAATGATAATGATAATGATAATGATAAAGATAAAGATAAAGATAAAGATAAAGATAATGATGATGATGATGATGATGATGATGATGATGATGATGATGATGACGATGACGATGACGATGACGATGACGAGGAGGAGGGGGAGGATAGATATATCTATTATTATTATTACTGTTGTTCTCTTCATAAAAACACATGTTGAGTTAAGATTCCTTCGATATTTCCAACCTGTGTTTACAAACACGAATCTCTAAAATGAACCATTAAATATCACGTTATGAATTCGACCAGAATAAGAATTCCATGAGTAAATTGGTCGCAATTTTGAACAATAGTTATTTATCAGATTACCTGTCAATTCGACTATACCTTTAGTGCAGAAAATTTAAAGATTACAGGGTTTTCAGGTTCGGTATTTGTCTTAGGTTGAAATAGTGTTAAAGACCAGGGCAGCATCTAGTGTTTATATGTAATATGTTAATTATGTTGATAACCGTGTATTATCTTAGTAATTGCTGCCTTCTGATCTACAATATTCAAACTGTCGGCTGTGTAGTAATGGAGGTGACCCGCAGAGCATTGCCTCTCACGCGATCTCACGAAATAAGGAGGCCTTGACTAATATTTAACAGGAGGGAAGCAATGCTAAAAGAACGAGAGAGAGAGAGAGGGGGGGGTGAAGAGGGAGAGGGAGAGGGAGACGGAGAGGGAGAGGGAGACAGAGAGAGACAGAGACAGAGACAGAGAGACAGAGACAAAGATAGATAGAGAGAGAGGGGGGGGGGATTGAGGGAGGGAGAAAAGGAGAGGGAGAGAGAGAAAGAGAAAGAGAGAGAGAGAGAGAGAGAGAGAGAGAGAGAGAGAGAGAGAGAGAGAGAGAGACAGAGACAGAGAGAGAGAGACAGACAGACAGAAACAAAATGAAAAAAGAAAAAAAAGGAGAGAAAAAGAAAGAAAGAAAGAAAAAAAATCTTTCTATACCAGAGCTCTAACACGCCTTCGTTTTTCGCTTCCAGGTATGAAAGGCGTACGTGCTGATCCAGCTTGAAGGATGATGGTCCTCCTCGCCCTCCTGCTTGAGGCTTAGCTCCTTGAGAGAAAGATAAAGGGGGGGGGGGTAAGGATGGAGCTCCTGCTTGAACCTCTTCCTTGGGATTTTGGTAGGACCTCGAATTCAAGAGGATTTGTTTGTTTGTTTGATTGTTGTTGGTTTCAGGTTGATTTAGGAGAAGGAGGGGGAAGGGGGAAAGGGGAAAGGAGAAAGTGAAAGAGAGGAAGAGGAGGAGGAGGAGGAGGAGGAGAAGATGAGGTGGGGGGGAGGGGGAGGAGCAAGTGGGCGGCCGCGGAGCCACCTGGGATGCAGCGCC
>BOPN01011637.1:0-5000 GCA_017312705.2 Penaeus japonicus | reverse complement strand
AAGAATCAAAGTACTATTCGCAAGAATCAAAGTAATACTATTCGCCACTGAGAGAGAATGCTGTTAATCACTCTATGAATAGGTGTTGAAATGGTTATCTATTCATTTTTTAACAATTGTGTTCGCATATTTTCACTCTCACTGGCCGACAGATTGTGTTGACCCGTCTTTTTTTTTAGAAATTCATTGACATGAATATCTGAAGTTTCCGAGAGCCCTGTCGGACGTCGTTCGGAAGACGGGGCTTTGAATCCAAACCATTACCCCTTCGGCCATTCAAGTCTAGTCGAGTCATGCCCCAACCAATGGGCGAAGTCATCCGAGCCCCTCGAAATATGACCTCGCCCCTACTGTATTAGCTGTTGTATTTGAAACCATTCTTTATTGTATATGTGAGGTAATTAAAGTAATCTACCACCATCACACACACGCACGCACGCACGCACACACACACACACATATATATATATATACATATATATATAAAGGTATGTATATATACATGCTATACATATACATATTCAGGTATATAACGTTATAAATAAATGAAAAAAAAAATATATATATAGATAGATAGATAGATATATGTATATATAGATAGATAGATATATGTATATATAGATAGATATATATATGCATATATATGTATATATATACATATATACATATATATATATATATACATATATATATATATATATAGATATAGATACATATATATATAACCGGAGATGTATTTGACGCGTTTCGAAGGTCTTCCTCGGAACTACAAAACAGGTGAAAATACAAATGGATATATGTATCAAACAGTAGCTGAAGGTTCACCAGACGTTTTTGATTTTCTATTTTCTTCAACTTCCAGGTAAACTGATTTTAATCGTGGACGGCGTTCAGCTGCGTCAGCGTTTGGCGTAAGCGTGACTTCCTGGGGATGGCGACAAGGACATTATCTACATATCTTAACTATGATGAATGCCTGCCAATTATGTCTCTGTGGTGATCTTTCTCCAAAGTTTCCATGGAGGCCAGAACGGCGCTTAATGGACAACCCATTGCTAGACCGCTAGTTTGTCGGTACTCCGTGTATAGATATATATTTCTTCATTCATTTACACACACACTGACCCACACAACAAAAACACACAAACACACACAGACACACACACACATACATAAATGTATACACACACACACACACACACACACACACACACACACATATATATATATATATATATATTGTTGAGATGGTGGAAGATGTCATCTTCCATGCGTGAATTAAGGAAGTTTGGCTTGTCAATGTACAGATAATTGATGTGGGGATCAGAGAAACACAGGTATGTATGTGTGTGTGTATGTATATATATGTATGTATATATATATATATATATATATATATATATATATATATATATATATATATGTGTGTGTGTGTGTGTGTGTATGTGTGTGTGTGTGTGTGTGTGTGTGTGTGTGTGTGTGTGTGTGTATATAAACAAACATAGATAAATATATATATATATATATATATATATATATATATATATATATATATATATATATATATATATATATATATATATACATATTATGATTATTCAGGGTGTCCCTGGGTGGACTAAGGTTACTAACCTCCTCTTGGAAGCCAATCTCTTCCCCCTGGACACCCGGATCGATCAGATGGCGGCCCAGTTCTTTGCCAGTCCTACAGTCCCCGTCGGACTCGCAGCTGAGACAGAAAATGCAGAGACAACTTGCACAGAACCATGAACACTTTGCTAACAGCACCTGGCTGTCTCACACAGCCAGGGTGCTGATATGCTTTGAGCTCAAGGAGACACTGCTGGTCAAGAGCATGGACCTCCCCCACCCTGTCTATGTCACAATCCCGCCGTGGGCACGATCCTTGATAGAGTATTCTGTCATGAACCTGTCAAGGAGAGAGGCACAGTACTCACCGCCTCTATTAAGGGATGAGGCGGAGAGGAATATCGCAGTTATCACACCGCCGAATAGTAAAACCTACTTCACGGATGGTTCTGTAGACCCCATCACCCGCACTGCAGGCCCGGGTTTTGTAGCAAGGGGTATAACGAGAGCTATGCGGGTATCTGACAATGCCTCCTCGCTCCAGGCAGAGGCAGTCGCTATTATGGGAGTCCTAGCCCATGCAGCCCAGACGGACAGGAAGGTTGTCATACATACAGATTCTAGGGCCGCCATTGACAGCCTGCAGCAAAGCACGCCCCTTGATAACGTTTACCTTCTGACCACGATTCTTACTATTGCTCAGAGAATCCTGGATCAGGGTAGACGCATCCTCATCAACTGGATTCCGAGCCATGTTGGTATTAAAGGGAACGACTTAGCCGACAGGTTGGCAGAGGAAGGCAGGAAGAAACCCTTGAGTGATCTTGTGGTGCACCCTAGCCGGGAACTGCTAAGGCGTAAAACGATGGCTGCAGGGCAGGTCGGTGCCCTGCAGCGACATAGAGAGGAAGCGAGAACCTCCCCCTCGGTACAGCTGGTACTCAGATGCCACAGGCTATGAGTCGCTGATACTCCCCCCCAGAATATCAAGGTGTGCTGAAGTCAGCCTTCATAGACTGAGAATAGGCTATCATTGTGCGTGGCAAATCATACCCACCATTGGGCATGATGAGCGACGTTGTGAACATTGTGGCGGACGCCAAATTAGAGCACTACCTGGCGGAGTGCGCCCAAAGACGACAGCCGCCGGGCTGGTTAGACGGCTATGCCTGTCGCTTGCCCCCTGGCAACTGGAGCGCCTACAGGCAATCCGACCGCCATAGTAAGCATTCAGTTATGATGATCAGATGAGTCAGCACTTATAGCTGGCAGAGGCCGGGCCGCCTCGTGCATATAGCCCGGGCGAAGCAACGTCTTCGCAATTCTCTCTGAACTGAACTGAGGCCACTGCAGATGAGATCTCAAATTAAATATGCTGATGAGAATTCTGCGCTAAACTATATGGCCACTGCAGAGAAGATTTCAAATTAAATATACTGATGAGAATTCTGCACTAAAGGCAATTATTTATCAGTGATTTCTTTAAAAACATATACAGTTTATATTTCTACTGTTTAACAAATGACTTGGTAAGGACTAGGGCAGTGGTTTTCAAACTATTTAGTATGACGGCACACGAAGAACCAACTAGTATTTTGGCGGAACACCTGTCCTTTGATATAATATATATATATATATATATATATATATATATATATATATATATATATATATATATATATATATATATATATATATAATTGTCTTAAGACTTATTCTCGCCGATCAGTGTTAGGAATTCTCGAAACCTTGCAAAATTATATTATTCTCGCGGCACACACTTTGGGAATCACTGGACTAGGGTGACAGTTAAAGCCATACATTGGGAGGACCACGAGTGCGAGTATTTAAACAGCTTTCATTACCTCTCGTATAAGGACGGGAATGAATAGGTTAGATAAACAAATATAAAATACAAATACACAAATGAAGGTACATCAGAGTGCAATGCTAAAGGACGACTGAGGAGGAAATTTTTTTTTTAGCATACTTTAGACTAAATTACATGATAAAAATTCATTAAAACGCTTAGAGTTAAATAATTCACAAGTTGTAACGGCCAACCAATTAAACTTTCGTCTGTAGTTCGTCAATGATAGGTACTTTTGTCTATTTTCCTACTTATTGTAAAAGTATATCTTAGCCAAAGCCAAATACTGTAACTGCATTACTTACAACTATTATGCCATGATAGTTTTAAGTAAACGGTTGCTACTTTAAAAGTTACCAGGTGCTAATAATACAGATGCTTTTTCTATATGTTTATTGTGGCTCACTTAATGTCTACTTTAGTTTTAATGTGAAGTTTTGTATGTGAGTGAAATTCATGCATCCACATCAATTAGTTTGTATGTAATACTCTTTTGTGTCTGACTAAAGATTTTTTTTTTTTCTCAGAGAATGCCCTGTTGCAAGTCCAAAAGCAAAGGGCTTTTCCTTTGTATGTACTCTCATGTGAATTTCTAGATTCCCCTTTCTAGCACAAGGTTTATTGCAGATCTTACAACTAAAGGGGTTTTCCTTTGTTTGTACACTCATGTGGGTCCCTTGTTGACTTTTTGTAGAGAAAGTCATGTTGCAAAACTTACAACTATAAGGTTGTTCCTGTGTACATTGTACTCTTTTATGAAGCCTTAAATAACTTGAACAGAGACCCTTGCCTCATATATCACACATGACAGGCTTTTATTTTGTGTGCACTTTCCTTGTTGCACTAGACGGCATTTTCATTTGGAACCCTTTTTGCAGATCTCACAAGTTTACAGTTTCTCCTTTGTATGTGCTGTCATGTGAGACACTTGAGCATTTTTCTGGGCAAACGTCTTCTTACATATATTACAAGCAAAGGGCTTTTCCTTTGTATGCACTCTCATGTGAATAACTAGGTATGATTTTGAAGAGAAATGCTTATTGCATATATTGCAAGTGCTAAATTTCTCCTTCGTATGAACTCTCATGTGACTCACTAAAGAAATTTTCTGGCGGAATGAATTATTGCAAATCTGACAGGTATAAGGCCTCTCTCCTGTATATACTCTTCTGTGAATTTCCAGCGCACTCATGGAAGGAAATTTCTTCCCACAAATTTTACACAGTGCTTCTCTTTTTTACCTCTTCATTGCTTATCTTATATATCAGCTGACCACCACAATCCTTAGACACAAATGGTACTGATGTTGACAATGGATCTTCATCTAAACGCATCACATCTGGATCATTTTCAAATGTATTCTCACTGATATATATATATATATATATATATATATATATATATATATATATATATATATATATATATGCATACATATACAAAGACATACATATAAATATGTGTGCTTTTTCATGCAATTCCTTTAGTACAGTCTTCCCAGAGCTAAAAAAATAGCAATATAAGAAAACCATGGCATCAT
>BOPN01011636.1:0-10000 GCA_017312705.2 Penaeus japonicus | reverse complement strand
GAGAATACAATAAGGAGAAAGGATGATTAGGGGAAAGGTCCAAGAAGATGATTGCAGGAGGAGAGGGGGAGGAGGAGGACGAAAGGCTAGCGGTAAAAGCATTGCCTGTCTGAGTTTTGTCTGAACAGCAACGCAACAGTTACATGGAATAAAGGGAGTTAAGTAGATCAGTCCTTAGTGATTGTCATGAATATTAGTGATTATGCAAACATTTGTATATAGATAAACAGAGTGGTGAATAAGTATGTGCATATATCTTAGTCTGCAGGTAATTATATATATATATATATATATATATATATATATATATATATATATATATATATATATATATATGTGTGTGTGTGTGTGTGTGTGTGTGTGTGTGTGTGTGTGTGTGTGTGTGTGTGTGTATGTGTGTGTGTGTGTGCGCGCGTACGAGCGTGTATGCATATGGATATATAAATGTATGTTAATAACTGAATACTGCAATACCATCGTAAAAAAATATGTGAAACAAATACCACAAACACTGATTCAGCCAAAGCAACTCCCCACAATAAGCCAAGTGTACCATAAGCTCATAACTACGCAGGAAATGAAAGTGCAGAAATAAAAATAACATTTTGCAAATTAGTAAATTGTATGCTGAACTTCAATCCATGTTTTTGATCGAACTTTAAATAAATATATACACAACATCGATGCTTTCATGAATAACAAGTTTGGGATTTCATTGTTATCTGGAGGAAATACCGAACATAAAACTGCAATGATTTCAAGGAATGGCAAGTTCAACACACTGATTGGTGGTGAGAAAGAAAACGGGAAAATTAAGAAAAAAAAATGCGTGTAAAGAATGGAGAATAGTATATGGAAGGAAGATAAAATGAAAATTTGGTCATAGGAAGATGAGGGAAGCAACCATGATAAAATTAAGACGGCATTTTTTATAATAAGGTATTAAGTGACACGAAAGAATATTGAGAAGAAAAGTGAAATGGAAGAAAACAGAATCGACGAAGCAGAAGATAAATGGTAATTGGAAAGCATAGAAAATGGGAAGTGAGGAAAACATGGGAAGGACTGTTAGGAAAAAAGGAAAGGAAAAAAAAGGTGACACGTTTGCCTCTGAAGGAACTTGTGGACATTGAAACAAAAAAAAAGCCAGCCGTTGTCCATTAAAGAATTTGTATGTCAAAAAAGTTTACAGTCTAGATCTTTCTTGCTGAATTTCCAGTTTTCAGTAACGTAAACATGCTATGTCTTACCTCTATGAACAACCTATTCACTCAGACACAAAAATAAAGGATTCATATAAAACGCACACTCATTCAGATAAATAGGACCTCAGGCACACACACACACACACACAACCGTAATACAAATAACACAGGTAATTTCTGATTCATGTCTAACCACACATATTTATCCATGTGACAGGTAGTTGAACAATAATAATCATAATTAAAAAGAATCATTATAAAACATATACACATACAGTCAAACATGCTGCATTCCCTCCACACATAAGATTACAACATTTGCTTTAATTCAAGCTACACATCATTTGGTTTTTATTTCTCTTCACCAAAAAAATAAAATAATAATAATGATAAAATAAAATAAAATCAGCTGAAGGTACATAGCATGACTTGGGATTCCATTAAGCTTGTTTGGATGACCATGAGAGTTCAACCACCACACTGCAGGCGTTAGCTTCGTCGACTGAAAACTGGTTATTGACATTTTTTTTCTTTTTTTTTTTGGTCCTGAGTGTTTTTTATTTATATATACACGTGACAAAAAAATAATAAATCCAGCCTTAAAACTAGGGGAGTAGACTGTACTGTATATTTACATCAAACCACCTCCTACTGTATAATATAGTCAACTCTCGTACAAAAAAACTCAGATAGTGAACAGTTTTGTATACCAACGCCACGAACTGCTATGAATACAAAAATATCTGTAAAAATACATCAAGAGTTGTATGCATGAACCCTGACGAGTTAATGTGAAGAGAATAAATTACAATTTAAATAAATAACATGTACACTCCTGAAGCATTTTGAAGCATACATCATTATCATCTATAGGGAGGAATTCAAGGAATGGGGGGAAATAAATACGAAATAAATAAATAAATAACAAAGAGATGATCAAATAATCAACCTTTTTTAAATGTAGGGCTAAATACACTTTTTTATCAATAATTTATAGTTTTAAAGAGTAGAGAGAGAGAACAGATTTGTAGATTATACATAACACATCTTTTTCGCCTACATGAAGGCTCCTCAGGGTTCCGAAAAATCGAGAAAAAATGGTCCCAAAAATACAAAAAAAATCCAAGATTTTAGAATTGCTACTCGTAAAATTTTGTTTCGCAAAAGTGAAGAAATCAGCACAAATCTAAATCGCATTCAAAGTTTGGTGCTTCATATTCAAATAGGATTTCATTGAGTAACAATGGCTAAAACCTTCGTCAATATGGCATTATCGCATTTTAGCAAACTTATTGCAAGCTCACCATGAACCAAGGCGTAACCGGTGGGAACGAGGCAAGGGAGTTACGTCCTTGTGGTACCTACCAGTACAGGTCAAAATCGGGGGCGATGCTCTGGGCTCCTTCTAAAAATAACGTTCTTGATAAATCACCATGGCAGCTAACACATTATTATTTTGTTTTTGTTTTTTTTCCTTAGCAAACACATTTATTCTACCTACATCCAAATATGATGTGTTTTAACTTAAAAAGCCAAGGTTTACTCTCAACACTACTGCGGTTTATTAAAACCTCCACTGATTCCATAGCTGCGGCCGTGGGAAAAAGGCATTCTCGTAACGCCCGTTTTCTATACATCTTATCGGGAAGAAGACGAGCCTCTGGAGAGAACCTTAATTCCCAAGAGCATGAGAACCCTAAGATAAATAATAAATATGGAAAAACTTGGAACCCGAGCATCGCCTGATCCCGGTGCTACTGACACTACAACAACAACAATGGGGACTGGGGGAAGGGGGGAGGGGAGGGTGGCAGGTCGACGGGAACCAGCCCGCCGTCCACGACCTACTCTGAGAGGCCCTAAGTGGAAGTACTACTACAAGGACCCTTTGTGGAAAGTTAAGAGTTGTTTTTTTGCACCCTTAGCGATAAGTGTTTTATATTGTTTGCACTCGTAGTGGAGAGCGTGTCGCACTACGGGGTTTATAAGGGCCCCGAAAAGGAGCTTTATCACTGGAGAAGAGAGAGATTCCACGAACATGTAGACAGCCGTTTCGCCACGACAGCCCGGCGGTGAGGAGGCTGGTCGGCATCTCCCTCACCCGAGCGAGCACTTCGAATAGCGTCTTTGTAAACATCATGAGTCGTCTCGAATATAAGTAAACAACTAAACTTTTGAAATGATTTTCTTCCTCGATAACACGCTCGGAGGAAATTCTGGGAGAAAGTTGACATTCCTCCGGCGTGGTGGAGCTGCTGCTGCAGATGCCGCGCCGCTCGCTCCCAAATCACAGTGTCTTTTCACGCACTCACTCGCTCACGTCTTTAATCACATTATCTGTTCCTGATTTTTCCAAGACGGTGTCCGACTCATCCGCAGCTTATCACTTGCACCAACTTATTTCTCTTATTACTTCACCGTTCGTCATCACTTGCGATTTGTTTTTTCATATTATGATTTACACACGAGATTTCTAAATTCGAAGAAAATTTAAACGTTGAACACCATCTTCGTCAACCACGTAAAAGCTAGCCAGTATGTTCAACACTATACCACCATTCTCATAATCAATCATGCAAAATGCACGCGAGATATCTTGTGACGTCACCAAGAATGCAGGTTGTCAGGCGGGTCTGGTGGCGGGGGTAGGTAGAGGAGGAGGAGGAGAGGAGAGAGGAACGGAGGGAGGGAGGGAGGTGGAGCAGCGGCACCAGAAGTAGGTCATGCAGCAGCAGCAGCATTATCTGTCGTCATCGCCTGCGCCAGCCACAGCCATCGCCATCCCCACTCCGCCGCCTTCCCCACTCACAAAGATTGGTAATGTCTGTAGGGTCAAAACGTTGGAAGAACAGATTCCTTTCAGTCTCCCCTGTTCACGATGATGTCTATGTCGCTAGATCATTCCGCTGTTCGCTCATCAGTGACTGCCGAGTCCTGCTTGTCAGTCTTTAGGTCATAAATTGAATGTACTGCTTCCTGTCTACTCAACGGTCTTTAGTCTGACATATTGGAACGTATCAGTCAGTCTGTTTATGTCTTGCCATCTTGCACGTGGTAGACTCCTTCTGCATTCCATATTACACTATATTGTAGCGTGTTATTACCATTGTTAATTTTAATAAAATAAATATATATTTATATTCCGTCACATGTCATTCAGTTGGTTGGTTGAGGAAGAAGTGCGCTGGAACCCGTGTGAGTTACAGTGTATGTCATGTCCTGTTTTCAAAACGTAAGGGGGATTGTGAGCCGAGATGTGTCGAGTTCTGCTTGTGTAGGTCAAGTGCTTTGTGCAGGGGTGGGCAGGGAAGGGGTGGAGGGGGTAGGGGGAAGGTAGTGATGCTGACAGCCATGGAGTGTCTGCGCGTACATATGCCTCTCTTACACTCGCACACCCTCCTGCTGCTTTGCTTTTATTGTTCATATCTATTGTTGCTTTGTCTTAAGAAATAGCTGTGTCTTCCCGGTGCCGAGAGTCATTCTGGACGCCAGCGACTCTGAGAGAGCCTGGAAAGTGCGGGGTCCAGGGTGAGTCCAGGAATTTGTTTGGTTTTGGCATGTTCCAGGCACACCGTCTAGCGTGGGCAACCCAAAAACTAGTATCCGGAGACCAAGATCCTGGGCTGGAGCCGAGGTCCGGGTGAGAGACAACCCCTTTCCGGGCGGGAGGCGGCGTGACCCAGATGGGAAGTGGGTCGCTGGCGCTCTCTCCCGCGCCGCCGCCCCCAGCCCACCCCGCCCCGCACCCATCGTGGCCAGCCCCCGCTCCTCCGCCTCGCCTCAATATCCTGCATGTCAGTGCTGGAATAAGAACACGAGATTCTGTCCCACAAGCGCGTGGTGATCGGCATGAAGGGGGTGCTTGGCTGGGCTGGGGAGTGGGGGGTGACCACAGAACCAGAGAGGTGGGACGAGGATCTGGTGGAGGGGGAAGGAGGGTGGGAGAGGGGTGGCATCTTCAAGACCCGGGGCTGTAGCTAACAGCTTTCACTTCACTTCCAACCTGTGTTTCTCTCTCCCTCTTTCTCCCACAGAACACACAACACCACAAGTCCATGGCCAATGTCAAGGGTGAAGAAGGCGTCCCAGGGGCAGCTCCTGCGAGAGAGCTGGCCGAAACCCCGGTCCCACCAGCAGGCACAGGCCATACCAGCCTGCCTCCGCATCCTGTTCTGGGACAGCTTTTGTTTGCAGAAGGGTTTTCATATAGATACAGTGTCATTCTTGGCACAACATTGTCTCTTACAGTCATTTTAGCTCACTGTTAAATTAGCTCGGCAGGCATAAAGGCTTGAGAATGAACTGTTATGAGCATCAAACACATTTAACATTGACTGGAGCCGCTGAATTGGCTCTCGTGGTCGAACGAATTTCTCGTGGCATCCGGCGCGTTGTTGGCGTCTACCTCTTCTCTAGGGTATAGTAAATAAGGGAATAAATAAGAAGGAGAACCGGGCGAGACAGAAGCAACATGGGAGGCGAGGGCGGGTCGGCTTCAATCCCTGGTGACGCGCTTGTGGATTTGATAGTGCTTGAGCAGGTGAGCCTTTTGTCGGAACGCCTTCCCGCACGTCTCGCACTTGAAGGGCTTCTCGCCGGTGTGTGTGCGGAGGTGGACCTTGATGTTGGACTTGTTGAGGAAGCCGCGGTTGCACACGGTGCAGCGGTGAATGGGCTTGTCTTTGGTGCCCTCTGTAGCGATGGGCAGTTTTGTACTCTTGTTCATGCGGTTGCGGTTCTTGTTCTTCATGCCAGGGAAGTCCAGGCCGAGCTTGGTGGAGGACAGGTCGGTGGACTCGGGCGAGGCCAGCTGGGTCTTGTCCAGGTACGACCTGTTGTCGTATTTGCCTGTGGTGAGGAGGTCGTCCGTGGTCGTGACGGCAAAACTGTTGGGATCAGTGGTGTGCGGCATAGAATCCTTTTGTGTGTAGTAATGAGAGCGCGCGAACATGGGGTCGGCCTTCAGAAGTCCTCCTCCAACGTCCTTCAGGCCCTGTGTGAGTCGCGCCTGTAAGATAGGCATCGAAATTTCGTTTTTATGGCAGTTTCCCTCCGACATGAGGCCTTGCAAGTAATTGTTGTTGGTGACAGCTCCTGCAGCCAGAAGCGAAGTCAGCATCGGGGAATGCGTGGGCGTCTGGGCGTACTCTATGGTGCTGTGGGTGATGGTGGTGGTGGAGGGCTGGGGCACCTGCGTCGCTAAGGACAGGCCCGTCGGGGACATGGTGGAGTTGACCATAGGGTCAGAGGGCTCCACCTTGACGCCACCGCTCATGCTCTCGAAGAACGCCTCGATGTCCTGGAACTCGTGGGCGTTGAGTGGCTCCAGCGACTCCGGCAGCATGATGTTGTTGATACTTGTGTTGATATTGTTGTCAGCGATGGCGCTGCCAATGATGGAGGCAATGTCGTCGATGTCCTGCGAGATGGAGTATCCCTGGTGGCAGCCGTCGGGCTTCTGGGTGGACGACAGTGGCGACGTGGTGGTGGTGACGGGCTCGGGCGTCCCGGTGTAGCCCAGGAAGGTGTTGGTGTTGGTGATGGCGCCCTTGTACTGGCTCCCGGGGGAGTTGGACGAAGTGGACGAGCTGTCATGGCGGGACGAGGCCGAAGTATCTGGCGACGCCGTCAGGTAGTCGAGGGGCTCGAGCGGTTTCAGCTCGGCGAAGGTGGAGTTTGGAGGCGGCAGATCCCGCAGGAAGGAATCCAGGGGGTCCATGGCGGCCTTGGGGTCCGTGGCGTAGCGTGGTTCGAGCAGGTCCTCATGAACCCACGCATGGACACCATCAGGGGAGTCCGCGGGCTGAGGGTAGAATTTCATCTGGGCTCCTGGCTGGGGCGTGGCTGCGGTTGTGGGTGGGGGCGTGGTGCATGAAGCGCGTGGACGCGGTCAGATGGCACCCAGCATCATACAGCCCCTGTAACGGCCTCCACCCGCTCGCCTGCAACATACACAATAGACAAAAGTTAAAACACATAGAGGGACAGATGCACAAGATGGTACACACCTGCACGCCATACACAGCTGCCTGTACAGCCACACATCCGCACATCACACTACATTCACCTCTATCAGACACCTTTTCATCGAGCCAAATATGCACATCATACACCAGTTATCTAAACATACATCTTAAGCACAGACAACTTCAGTCATATACAGCGTCAGTCATGAAGGGAACAAAAGTACATTCACAGTAGATCAGTCACGACGCATAAAAATAGTCAAAGTACAAGGTAACGTCAAGATTCAAATCACAATCTTCACCATCCACCCAAACATTCATGAAACATTCACAACAGGCACTCTACAAAAGCACATCACACGAGAAAGATAATCAAGATATAAACACACATTTTCAATAGGTAAGAGTATATGTCAATAGGTGTCTCTGTCGAAAGATAATGAGCAGTCCGTTCGTTTGTTTGTGTTGTAGAAACAGACGCGATTATTCACACAAACTGCCACACAAAGAAACACACACAGAGATATACAGGCGACATTGCATAGAGAATGACAGACGGTACACAAGTGCTCAGTAAATATCATATGTAGTACATAATAAAATAAAAGAAGTTTATCCACGTAAATAGTATTTGAGATCATATTGACCCAGCCTTCTACTGCGACACTACCGCAAGAATGGCGTGGCAACACCAGGTCAGTTGTGAAATTGCTCAAGACAGAAGTAAAGAAACAGAAGCTAGTAAAGGAAAATCAATAATTGTACATTCTATCGAGGAAAAAACATCTCATGCGTGAGAAACACAAAGGAAGCATTACATTACAGAAACAAAATACTCTGACATGCACATCAAACTGAGCGCCTGTGCATGGCACAGGTACCTACCTTTCTTGAGCCCTTTATACGCGATGTCTTAGACATGCACACAACTTCACTGACTGACTACAACATTCCTGAGTGTCGACTGATCCGTCACCATAACTATTAACAATTGTGGGCGTCTTCAGACCGATGTCGGCCGACGGGAGGTGGGAAGGACACACGCCCAGCGCTCCTGTGTTACGTCCCGTTCGCCAGATCTGTCCCGTGGACATTGCCAAATGTTAATGTACAAGTGTAGACGTGTCTGTACTAGTATAAGGCAAATGTAGGTGAATGTGTGCAATCATGCTTATCATGCATTCGTGAAGGCATCTATATGGTTGTAATGGTACATTTAAGTTTCCTATATCACTTTACTGTCAACACCCTGGGATTCGTACATACGTATTTCCAAAAACACTTTGTAGCCATTAACATTATCAAACCTTATGGTTCTCAAGATGTACTTCTATCCATGTGAAACCGGTAAAAGATAATATATTTATATAAGGAGTCTTTTCTCCACATTAGGAAATAATTCCATGTAAAATTCAAAATTATAAACAAGCACATACAAAACATCTATAACTGAATGAAAACAATGTACTTGTATTAAGAGAGCAATCCTTGCATATTCTACCCACATGCAACTAGTGAAGATCGAAATGCTTGAGCCTCGACAACCGACTATCTATTGGGCCGTAATAATTATCTAGCACTCTCCCCCTTAACCCATACCCCCACACCCACTTCAACAAGCGTTGGCCAGTACTAGTATCATCATTAAAGAAATATTATCATATGAAAAGACAAAAAAAAATGAACAAAAACAATGTAACAATAGCAATCATTTACGGTGCAGCGGGACTCTTAAATAGAAGCTTACACGAGTGGTTAGCTTGTGACAATGTGTGTATTGTGTTGTAAATGAGGAACTAGCCAAGTAGGGCACTAGTGAATAGCCACTACAGGATGTATGGTCTGTTGCTGAGAATGGCGGTAGTTTTTTATTCTCTATTCGTGGTGTTGTTTTTATAAATGGTATTTTGGGTGACATGTGTTTAGATGCAAGATTTTATAACAAACATCACTTTAATCACATATACATTACAAATCATGCGTAATTACTAAAAGTCAACTTGAGCTAAAGGACATAAAACGCCCCCCCCCCAAACGCAATAAAACGAAAAAGAAAAAAAAAAAAAAATTAACACGAGATCATATCATTAACCGCGTGTTATATGCGTTATTGCAGCTCGGACACTTGCTATCATGTCACATGTTATCATCTTTGAATGATTGATTAATCATAACAATGGCTGGTGATATTGATTTTATGTTGGACAATGGTGATTTCGAATTTATGAGTTTCTGAAGAATAATTGTTGTTCAGACTGGATACTTGTTATTGAGAACTTGTATTTACAAAATTGCAAATGAATAACCACACTTTAAGAGTGGTCATTGGGGATTGTATATTTCGTGTTCGTGTCTATCTGTTATTAGAGATTCGATTATCGTCAGGTTTACGGTGAAAAAGCCATTTCTTGGCAACTTGGCTGAGGATAGCACTGTTTTCATGGTCATGGCCTCTCTCTTTCTCTCTCTCTCTCTCTTCTCTCTCTCTCTCTCTCTCTCTCTCTCTCTCTCCCTCTCTCTCTTCTTTCTTCCCACCCCTTGACCATTCCTTTCTCATCCGTTCTAACCCCCCCAACTTAACCAATCCCTCTCCCCCTCCCTCTCACCTCCCCCCTCCCCCTCCCTCTTACCTCCCCTCTCACCTCCCACCCTCCCCCTCCCTCTCACCTCCCTCCCCCCTCCCTCCAACCTCCTCTCGTGGCGCCACTTCCTTTCTTCCACCCACGAGCTCCTCCCACCCAAACCCCGTACCCCATCTCCCCCTCCCCCCACCCTCATACCTCCTCCCTCCTCCCTCCTCCCTCCTCCTCCCCCCCCCTCATACCTCCT
>BOPN01011635.1:10000-12500 GCA_017312705.2 Penaeus japonicus | reverse complement strand
GAAGGGGGAGGGAGAGAAGAAAGAGGGAGGAGGGAATTAGGAAGATGAGAGAAAATGGGAGGAGATGAGAGGGAGGGAGAGAATTTAGGAAAGGGAAGGGAGAGAGAAGGAAGAGGAGAGAAGAAGAGGGAGAGGGGATGAGTAGGGAAGGAGGGGGAGAGGAGAGGAGAAGAAAGAGTGGAAGGAGGGAAGGAGAGAGGAGAGGATTAGGAAAAGGAGAGATATAGGAAAAATGGGAGGATATAAGAGGGAGGGGAGAGAATTTGGAAAGGGAGGGAGAGAGAAGGAGAGAGGAAATGAGAGAGAGAGAGGAGAGAATTAGGAAAGGGAAGGCGAAGGGGGGAGGAGAGAATTTGGAAAGGGAGGGAGAGAGAAGGAGAGAGGAGAGGAGATATCTCGAGAGTGAGAGGATAAAATTAGAAAAGGGAAGGCGAAGGGGGGAGGAGAGAGGGAGAGGAGAGAATTAGGAAGGGGAGGGAGAGAGAAGGAGAGCGGAGAGGAGATGAGAGGGAGAGGAGAGATTAGGAAGGGGAGGGAGAGAGAAAGAGAGACGGGAGGAGATGAGAGAGAGATGAGGGATTAGGAAGGGAGGAGAGAGAGAAGTAGGGAAGAAGGAGGAGATAAGAGAGAGAGAAGCAGACGGGGGAGGAGATGAGAGGGAGAGCATAGAATTAGGAAGAGGGTGGGGAGAAGGAGAGAGGAGAGAATTACGAAAAAAAGAGGAGAGGAGAGAATTAAGGTGGGGGGAGAGATGGAAGGAGGGGAGGAGATGAGAGGGAGCAGAGAGAATCAGTGTGTCGCAGAGCGGAGAGATGAAAAAGGTAGAGGGGGTTGAGGGAGAGGGAGAGGGAGAGGTAGAGAGAGAGAGAGAGAGAGAGAGAGAGAGAGAGAGAGAGAGAGAGAGAGAGAGAGAGAGAGAGAGAGAGAGAGAGAGAGAGAGAGAGAGAGAGGGAGAGAGAGAGAGAGAGAGAGAGAGAGAGAGAGAGAGAGAGAGAGAAAGAAAAAGAAAAAGAGAAAGTCTATATATGGGGGGATACGCACACAGACAGATACCACAAACACACGCATACACACACACATTCAAACAACCCCCCAAAACACTAAAAACACTCACACCATAACCACCATCCTAAATCACACCTTGCACTATCGAGACATAGAACTCATCCACCTACACACAAACCACACACACTCATGAGTACTAATTACGACTCACTTTTACTCACCAGGAAGGAGATTATAGGCAACCGGAAGCGAGAGCCGTCCACACAAAGAGCCGATGAGTATATTCAGGAACTTGCCTTATTCATCGACTCAGTGAGAGATGTTGAGTATACACTCATCGGTAATATTAGGTGAGTTCATCATAATGTGATGATAACGTTGGGGAAATGTTGATTATGGTGATGTTTATGATGACTATGTTGGTAATGATGATACTGATGATGGTGATGGTTTTGGTGATTGTGATGATGATTGTAATAATGGAAATGAGGATGACGATTATAATGATAATGCAAACTTATTATTGAAATATGGACAATAATGATTATAGTAATTATTATGATATCAATAATGAGGATAATTGTAAGCATAATGATAGTGATAAAAAACAATGATAATAAGAAGAAGAGGAAATAAAATGATAATTTGAATGATGATGATGATAAATCATATAGAAAAAATATGTTGATGTTAATGATAATGATAATCATTATGATAACAATGATGATGATGATGATGATGATAATATCGTCATAAATTAATCCTCATAAATCCACCTCTTCATTTTCTTCATTATCATCCTTTTCATCATTATCCTCTCTTCTCTCATTATCATCACTTTCCTTATGATTTTCATTTTCCTCATTTCTCTTATTTTCCTTATTTCCCTCAATATCCTCATTATCCTCAATTTCCTCATGTTCCTCATTTTCTCCATTAACCTCATTTTCCTCATTTCTCTTATTTCCCTATTCATCTTGATTTTCCCCATTTTCCTCATTTCCCCCATTATCCTTAATTTCCTCAGTTTCCTTTTCTTCCTCATTTTCCCCATTATCCTCATTTTCCCCAATATCCTCATTTTCCCCATTATCCTCATTTTCCTCAATATCCTCATTTTCCCCATTAACCTCATTTTCCTCATTTTCCTCAATTTCCCCATTATCCTCATTTTCCCCACTATCATCATTTTCCCCATCATCCC
Organism: Penaeus japonicus; assembly: GCA_017312705.2. Classification (NCBI taxonomy): domain Eukaryota; kingdom Metazoa; phylum Arthropoda; class Malacostraca; order Decapoda; family Penaeidae; genus Penaeus; species Penaeus japonicus. Next base: position 10,291 of record BOPN01011635.1, on the reverse strand, counting down.
CATTATCCTCATTATCCTCATTTTCCCCATTTTCCTCAATTTCCCCATTATCCTCATTTTCCCCAATATCCTCATTTTCCCCATTATCCTCATCATCCTCATCATCCCCATTATCCTCATCATCCCCATTATCCTCATTTTCCCCATTATCCTTATTTCCCCATTATCCTCATTTTCCCCATTATCCCCATTATCCTCATTATCCCCATTTTCCCCATTTTCCTCCAGAGAGACAATCGACGACGACGTGTCCGCGGCCGACCAGCGCTACAGCCTCACTCTGGTGGTTCT
>BOPN01011634.1:0-7500 GCA_017312705.2 Penaeus japonicus | reverse complement strand
GACACCATCTCACCAAACCTGTTTACAGCTTGTCTAGAGGAAATATTAAAGGAGTTAGTCTGGAAGGAGAAAAGGATTAAAATAGGGAATGGAAACTTAAGCACTCTCAGATTTGCAGATGACATTGTTCTTTTCGGCAAGTCGGCAAATGAGTAACAACAATTACTAAGCGACTTGAGTAGAGAAATTCTGAAAATTGCCCTGAAAATTAACAGGAAAACAATAGCTGAACAAATATATGAATAGGGCAAAGTACCAGAAACAGTAAACAAGTACGTATACCTAGAGCAACTCATCCAGACGTATACATCCTGCGAAACTAAGTTAAAACGACGAAGGCTAGTTTGGAGTGCCAAAGAACTCGAGAGGAAATTAGTAAGTGTTCAAATAAGAATGGATAAACTCATGATAGGAGTTAGCTTCAGAACAGAAAAAAAAGTGGCAGTAGGCAGGTCAAAAGGTTATATAAAGTAGGCAGGTCATATGTTAAATGATTATATTGCAGACAGGACAACTGGCGGACAAAGAAAACAGCAGAATATGAAATAGATGGCGCAACGAGACCAAGGGCAAGACCAACGACAAGATGGTGTGTTGAAATAGCGAAATTCGCAGGCGTAAACTGGAATCAGAGAACACAAGACCGGAATGGCTGGAAAATATTTATATATATATATACGTATGTATGTATGTATATGTGTATGTATGCACGCACACACACAAACACATACACACACACACACACACAAACTATATATATACCATAATGCTGGTTGAATTTTGTTTAAGCGAATGTACAGTAGATTATATCCTTCAATCATTTTTGTACATAATTTTTTCTCTTTACTTTTTTTTAGTATATGGCCCTTCATCCAACCTAAAATGTACTTTACTATTTTCCCAACGGAATATTTTCCACCGATAAACCAAGGGCACCGTAAAGTCTGAGGTAAATGCTTTTTTTCCCCTAAATATAGGCAGCCACTTGAAGCATGAGAAATGGGTAAGAGATTTTTAGCTTTCCTCTTGAAACGCCCCATAAGTTTTTGAGTGACATGGTAGTTGAACAAGACTGGAAAATGAGTTCTGAATAGCTAAGGGTGAAGGGAGTAGGGAAGAAGGAGAGAATGGAATATTTGTGTTTAATTTATGTGTGTGTCAACGATTAGATATAAAGATGCCTAGTTATAAAACGAAGGCGTATCTATGTATGTATATATATATATATATATATATATATATATATATATATATATATATATATATATATATATATATATATATATATATATATATATATATATATATATATGTGTGTGTGTGTGTGTCTGTGTGTACATATATATATATATATATATATATATATATATATATATATATATATATATATATATATATATATATAATGTATGTATATATATATATATATACACACACATATATATATATATATATATATATATATATATATATATATATATATATATATATATGTATGAAATACACAAGATCTCATGTTAAGTTCCCCCTTTTCATAGTATAAGCTGATCCTCAGATTCTTATTATTGTGATAGGATAATCTCTCTCTCCTTTTATCTGTCAAACACACTGTCTGCTGTCTTCTCTCTCTCTCTCTCTTTTTCTCTCGGCCTCATCCCCCCCTCCCTCTCTCTCTCTCTCTCTCTCTCTCCCTCCCTCCCTCCCTCCCTCTCTCTCTCTCTCTCTCTCTCTATCTACCTATCTATTTATCTATCTATCTATTTCTCTCTCACTCACTCTCTCTCTCTCTCTTTCTCTCTCTCTCGTAGACTACCGAGGCGTTTAGACCCCAGTTGCTCTCTTTACCTTTTGACTGATTTTGTTGAAAACACAAGGGCGGAATTGCATATCCCCCCGAAACGCAAATGCTGTAGTCCCTTTTCAACTCTTTTAAGTTGCATCCATGTAATTCTGGCAAAGTGGAATTTAAAAGATATATATATAATGGACATGGGATGAATAGAGAGGCATCTGCTATAAGAAGATTAAATCTGTCGTCATTCAGGGGGGAAAAGCAGATTTTTCTTTGAAACATTTACGGCTTTCAAGACAAAAAGAGCTATAAAAAAATCAAGCTTCATAAGCTGCATTTGCAAAAAATACATTCAAGTGTGCTACGAATATTCATGAATGTTTTGTGCGGAGACGAAAGTCAGTGATGATAAGTAAAACAGTTACATACGAATCTGATTGTCCCTACATATGTTATATATGTTTATATATATATATATATATATATATATATATATATATATATATATATATATATGTATACATATACATATATATTAAAAACACTGACACTGAAAGAAAGGAAAAACTTGAGACGTTTCGAACTTTTTCATGAAAGTTCCTCTTCAGGCGAAAGCAATCCAAAATATGATTCAAGTTTTTCCTTTCTTTTAGTGGCAGTGTTATTAACTCTGTTATGTGCACGTTACTGTGGTTTTTGTGATTCATATATATATATATATATATATATATATATATATATATATATATATATATATATATATATATATATATATATAAATGTTGGTATGTGTGTACATATATATGTAGATGAATATATATATATATATATATATATATATATATATATATATATATATATATATATATATATATATATATATATATATATATATATATATATAATCATATATATATATATATATATATATATATATACATATATACATATATATATATATATATATATATATATATATATATATATATGTGTGTGTGTGTGTGTGTGTGTGTGTGTGTGTGTGTGTATGTGTGTGTGTGTGTGTGTATAAATAAATAAATAACAATATATATATATATATATATATATATATATATATATATATATATATATATATATATATATACATATATATATTCGCCTAACACCGCTTTTCAAACGTATAAAGTCACGACAAAAATAGAAAGAAGCCCCATTCTTCTCCTAACAACATCTACTTTCCACCAAAAGGTAATACTTAGTAAATTGCATGACGAATCAGTAAAGGGTAAGAGAATCAAGTGTCATGTGACAAGAGACTAAAAGAAAAAAGAAAAAGAAAAAGGAACCGAGACGAAGATAAGTCGAGATAAAAGACGTGAAGCGAACAAACATTTCTTGAAATGAAAATAAGGAGGACACTGAGATAGAGGGAGAGAGAGAGAGAAGAGAGAAAGAGAGAGAGAGATAGAGAGAGAGAGAGAGAGAGAGAGATAAAGAGAAGAGAGAGAGAAAGAGAGAGAGAGAGAGAGATAAAGATGAAGAGAGATAGAGAAAGAGAGATAGATAGATAGATAGAGAAAAACAAAGAAAGAAAGAGAGAGAGAGAGAGAGAAAGAGAACGAGAAAGAGATAGATCTATAGAGAGAGAAAGAAAGAAAGAAACAAAGAAAGAGAGAGGGAAAGGAAGAGCGAGGGCCCGCCGTCGTATCAGCGTCTTGGTTTATTGCCTGCAACCGATGTCTGGCTGACAGACGCCGTCGCGTGTCTGATAGTTACTGACGCGGGGGTTCAAATATTTGTGTTGGCGTGGGTGCGGTTTTGTGCGGCGTTGCGTAGCTTTATCTGGCTTGGTGTCCACATAGGTTTTCATTTATACATCCTATATTGTTTGCGTAGTTGTAAATATACTGACACACATACACACACAAACATAAACACAAACAAACTCACACACAGTATCATTATCATTATTATTACTTAGACATGATTCGTATTATCATTATAATCATTAACATTATCTTTATCATTATCATCATCTCTATCTTCATCTTTATCATTGTCATTATTTTTTATCATCATTGTCATCATCAAAATTGTTATTATTATTTATTATTATTATCATTATCATTACTACCATGGTGATATCATTTCATTCAGAATTATCACTATTTCCAATAATGATTTTACATTATTTACAATCAATTTCTACCCTATTATATATATATATATATATATATATTACATAAAACAAAAGTCTCTGAATTAAAACGCTAACAACCGATAATTTGTAGTATTGTCGAAGCTTGGTGTGGGATGTCAATAACTTTGATTCATTTCCCCATCCGCGTATTACCAAGTTTCCTTCTCGGACGTAAAAAAAGACAAAAAATATGATAAAAAAAAACTTAACTTAGCTGATTTCTCCGTTAAATAGTCCCAAAACATGGAATTTACGATTTGACGTTTGATTTGGGTACGTTTCTCCACTCGTAACAATAGGAAGTTATTGCAGAAAACACTATAATATGTATATTTGATTACACTTTCGACATAGGTTAAGTGATGCGAAAGTTTATTGGATACGAATGGTAAAATAAGAAATCTGGCTTAATTGCTGATTTGATGGGGTTTGAAAAGTAAAATAATGGAGGGAAATATGTACCACAAACAAATCTTTGCTTATGGTACACATTTTCCTTGATTAGCCGGAGCTCTGCCATCATACATGATCTGCAGAAGGTTACTTCATTGCAACAGTTTTGAATTGTGTGATGAAAAATGTTGTTTTATTGTTCATATGGGGATTTCCAAAACGGTAAATTTCTGAACCGAAAAGGAACAAGTTAATTTCTTTGGTACTCTCTAAATTTTTTGAAAATAGGTACATCATTTCTTTAAAGATTATGACTTTGAAGTTGCGCTGAACAGATACGGATTTTCAAAATATGTTAATTTTGGTTAACTGGTTTTTCGTTCATGTAAAATATTATGGTGTTAATTTCTATCTTTGATACTGATTTGATATTTTACGTTTGATATAAGCATAAAAACCCATTTTTTATTACTTGTATTCCTACTACCATCCACCACAACTTTAACTAATTCCCATTAATAATGTTACTAATAATGGTATTAACAGTAATGGGATAATGAACTGATATTAAACTGATGATAGATATTACAATAAAAATGATAATAACAATGTTAATGATTATGATAATGACAATGGTAATGGAAGGAATAGTGAAAATGTTAATCTTACATATAATAATAATAATAATTCTAATAAAGGATGATGATGATGATCATAGCAATGATAATACTGATAGAAATATTACCGATGATGATGATTTTGATGATTATTATAATACCAACGATGATATAGAATTGTGATAATAATGATAAGATGATAATAATGATATATGATAATGATATGGTGATAATAATGATATATAATAATGCTAAAATGATAATAATGATAACAACTACTAACGATGATGATGACGATAGCAATAAAAACTACAACAATAATAAAGATCAAAACTATAGCAATAATTATGATGATAACGATGAATTCAATGACAATGATAATGATAATTACAACAATAACAATGCTAATACTAATAATGATAAAGGTAATGGAAACAGAGAATGGCACTGATGATGATGATGATTATGATGATAATGATGATGATGATGATAATGATGGTAACAATAATGACAATGATACTTACTAAAATACTAGCAATCCTAATGACGAAGGTGATAATTGTAATAATGATAATGACACTGATGATAACAATATTAGAAGTGATAATGACAATAACAGTAATAGCAATAACAATAATGATAGAGTAATAATGATAATAATAATAATGATAATTATAATAATGATGATGATGATAAAAAATAGTAATGATAATAACGCTGACGATAAGAATGATAATGAAAATAATAATAATAAATATAACAATAGTAATTATAATACCAGACGTAATATAGTAATAAACCTAAAGTCCCAACACATCGCTGTGGTCAAGATAAGAAACTTAACAAGCCAGAGCTGTCATCACAATGACAGATGGTTACGGCAACAGCAGTGGTACAAGTTTAGCTGTCATTGTCACAAATCGTGGGATTTCACATGCGGGATAGCTGTCTTATTAAATTGTGGAATCATACTCACGTGACTCTGATGATTAGAAATTACTTTGAAACGTCTATAAGGAAGATAAGTTTAGTAAGAAAGGGAGAGGGAGAGAGAGAGAGGGAAAGGGAGAGGGAGAGGGAAAGGGAGGGAGAGAGGGAGAGGGAGAAGGCGAAAGAGACTGAGACAGAGATGGAGAGAGACAGGGGGGGAGGGAGGGAGAGATAGATAGATAGATAGATAGAGAGAGAGAGAGAGTGGAGGGTGGGATCAATACTTTTCCTCCACCTCAATTTTCAAATGTCACCCCGATTTTCAATTGTCATATTGGAAAAATAAAAACCATCTATAAAATCATATGCACATATTTTTTCATCTGAGGTCCAAATGATTAAAAAAAAGAAAAAAAAAGAAAAAAAATGCATTTGAATAAACACTTGATATTCACTGGTCCTTCTTCACATCAAAAAAAAAAAAAAAAAAAAAAAAAGAGAGAAAAAAAAGAGGGATAAAGAAAGCAATTTTCCATCCAATACCCTACTAATACTGCAACAAGAATCAAAGGCACGCACTAACGCATTGCTTCACCTTTGGTCCGTATCAACAAACAGCAACGGAGGCTTTCATCTGTAGACACTGAGCAGATTGCACGGCGTAGCTTAGTGAGGAACCTCGCTATATATATTCACTCAAGAGGAAACGCGAATTACTACAATTTCGATGTTCTCTATATAAGCCCCTTTCATGTATATACCAACGGTTGAATTTATTAATTTATTCTGATTGTTACGCCCTTTGTTATTAATGTCCATGTCGACGATTATGGTGCTTTTTTGTGGTAGTAGTATCGGCACTATATATATATATTTATATATATATATATATATATATATATATATATATATATATACATATATATATATTTATATATACTATCTATCTATCTATCTATATATTGCAATTATCATAATAGTGGTCATTGTTATTTGTTGTTGTTGTTGTGGTTATTGTAAGTCTTGTTATAGTTTTTGTTATTGCCACTATAGTTATTATTATTATTATCATTATTATAATGAGTATGCATGAAAATAAGCAAAACACGTTAAATCATCCAGTAACTCTTGAAATTTAGCTCGTTCGTATGGTGGCAAGGGCTTGAGTTTCGTTGCTACAAATCTTACATTAATTGAGTCTATGCATATTACGCATTAAATCTAATATGAATACAGTTCTTTATATTTCCTTTTATGTATATTTCAAAGATAGACATCATGTAATATTTCAAATAAATTAGTTTTTATGATAACATAGTTATTAGCGGAAATACTTCTAAAACAAGTTAAAAAATAAAAATAAAACTCTATTTCTCATTTAACATTACTTGCTCAAAATACCACCTTCTGTCAGACTCAAAAGCTTTACTATATCGAAGGCAAATGCATAAGTGATCATATATCATATGCTTAAACCACCCAATTCTTGCATTTCGTCTCATTGATTTTCTTTGTAAAGAGGTTTACATGCAAACCTGCCCAAATGTCTAAATCCCCCCCCCCCCTCCAACGATACCTATCGTAAA
>BOPN01011633.1:5000-15237 GCA_017312705.2 Penaeus japonicus | reverse complement strand
TATATATATATATATACATACATATATATACACACTTCTATCATTCCTTAAAAAAGGGTTGTTAGGTATATATTTTACACCAACACGATAGATGAATGTTCATGTAAGAAAATGATGTATGTGAGAAGTTTATATCAGACTGAATATTTCAGATTAGAATAATTTTGTATAATTTCTCGAAATGCTTTTTTGATGAAATACATTTCAAGCCAAAATGCCTTTTGTGTATGCTTGGTTTATCCTTACTCAAAAATGAAATGGTCCACGAGAAGAACAAATAAGAAGGGATATGGAATGTGGAATATGGGTTGTGATATCCGTAGAATCAATAAATGTTTATGTATGGGAGTAAGTGAAATGTGGCTGCAACATCCGTAGAGTTATGCGGCACATCAAAAGAAAGTAAGTGAACCGTGGGTTGCCAAGCCAGTAGAGTTTACGCCAGTAGAAGAATGAGAATAAGTGAAACACGGGTTGTATTATCCCTAGAGTTTACGAGGATTGAAAAAGGTGCATGTGAAACATTGGTTGTAATATTCGTGAAAAATGAAGAGAAATGCAATAAAAAATGTACTTATAATAAGTCGATCTTTTTTATCAGAAATTTATCAGAAATATTGTTAACAGATTTGCTTGTCCATTCTCCAGGATGGGTTTTATTTCAGAGCGAGGCAGTTTCGCACAATGTACTTCGAGTTTTCCCATTCTATTTCAGTTACTCATTGTAAAACTAGAGCCATTTTTGCGTGTTTTATTGTACTGAGAGACTTTTATGTGTCATATGACAGGCTCTACCAATGCTGCAGTTGAATAAAATTGTAGTAGAGGATCTATGTCAGATCATTATTTTCTTCATGCTCAGTGTGATAGAAGTATTGTTGTTTTATGGGAGGGCAAAAAACACTCATTTTTTTTTTATCTACAATGAAATTAACACGAAGAGGTAGGGAGGGGGAGGAAACCTGTGCTTATGACTGTGACACAGTAAAAGGCATCCCTACTGGCACAGGGTGACATTTTAGACACCGGGCATGGTTTGAGTCACCGTCCTCTTCTCGTTCTAGTTTCACATCCTTCATAAGCGATACTTTAGAGCAAGGGATAGGATTGAGACGTTTTGCCTTCACTGTACAAAGTCCCTTTTGATATGATTATAATGTTTTTAATCTAATAATTCGCTTTTCGCTTTTTTCTTTGAAATGATTCCACATATTTCTCCCCCCCCTCCCCCTCTCTCTCTCTGTTGTTTTTTTTTACCGATCATGCAACTGAAGGTCCCCGAGCTCTTACATTATAAAGTGAAATACATTAATGAAGTGATCGGCATTATATGTATAGATTAAATTGTGTGTGTGTGTGTGTGTGTGTGTATGTGCATATATATATATATATATATATATATATATATATATATATATATATATATATATATATATATATATATATATATATATATATATATATGTATATATATAAATATAAATATAAATATATATATATATATATATATATATATATATATATACATATATACATATATATAAATATAAATATAAATATATATATATATATATATATATATATATATATATATATATATATATATGTACATATATGTACATATATGTATATATATATATGTATATGTATATATATATATATATATATATATACATGCACACACACACACACACATGCACACAATTTAATTTATACATATAATGCCGTTTACTTCAATAATCTTCTATGTTGCTTTTCTCTTTTTTCTTTGAAATGAATTCACGTATTTCTCTCTCCCTCTCTCTGCAAAATTGTCTCTCTTATCGCCCAACTGAAGGTCCCCAAACCCCATACAGTATATGAAATAAAGAAGAAAAAATATTGAATAATGTTGCCTATGGAAGTTTCTGCGTGTTATAGGCACTCATTTCTGTGGAATATTGATAGACAAATATGTGAATACATTGCAAAGAAAACATGAAAAAAATATATTTTTTTTTCTGAAGCATTTCTGATAAGAGAAGTAAAGTGGTTTATCTGATTTAATTTTTACAGGTAATTTTACATGTATTCATCTACCCCAATATTCAACTTAGATAATCATTCAATAATAATTAGATAATAATTCAATTTAGAATGTTATTTTGAATATTACCTATTTCATTTACATGTACACCAGACGTTAGTGACCTATTGATAATTTCCTGCATAACTGACAGTGCTTCAACCTTGAATGATTTGCAACCGCCAGACTCAGTGTCCGTGCTGTGTGTAGCGTTCATTATTTCCATATTTCGTTTACACAATAAATACTCCTTTAAGCATTCATTCTTCCTTCTAGTCCGATAGATGTATATATGACACTATTGTTTCTCTGCCATAAACAAAATTGCGTTAACAACATTCAACATAATCAGTGAAGTGAAGGATTTTACGGCAAACTAACCTATTTTTTCTCGCTTCCGGAATTTTGAAGTTATTCCATGAAGCTTTTAGATGGAAATTCGATGGAAATCACCGATGATTCCCACAGAAGGTACATAAACTAGGTGTATCACTAAGAGTCATCACTTCCGGAGTAGCTGGTATTCATCACCATATAGATTGTACAATTCCTTATCTGGGGCCGTGGGAATCATCGATGATTTCCATAGGATTTCCATCGAAAAGCTTCATGGAATAACTTCAAAATTCCGGCAGCGAGAAAAAAATAGGTTAGTTTACCGTAAAATCCCTCTTCACTTAACTGATTATGTTGAATATTCTTCACAACATTTCGTTTATCGCAGAGTAACAAGGGTGTCATATATATGCATCCATCGGACTAGAAGCAAGAATAAATGCTTAAAGGAGTATATGGAAGGTGGCCCTTAATCTAGTATTTGAAATGCTACTGTAATAGTACTGTAAGGAATCCCTCCGTTCTTCGATCCTCCATGTAAGCTTTCACATGATCTCTCGCTTCCTCTGCTCTGGCGTTCGGGGTGACTGGCCCTTCCTCGGATTTCTTTGCGTTTTTACAAAGTTTCTGTCGTGGCTTTTAGTTATCTATTTATCTATTTTAGTTCGTTTGGGGTTTTGCTTTAGTTTGCCTCACTAAAAGTTTTTATTTTTTTATTTATTCATTTATTTTTTCTTTGTCTCGTATTAATTTATTTTTTTTATTATCATTTTTTTGGCTTATCTTTATTTCTATTATCGGTTGTTTTTAGCATTTTGGCGAATCATGATGAAAGGAAGGTACGTCTTGGAAATGTCTTATCAAATTTGTTCGCTTTTTTCAATTCTCTTTTATTTTGTGATTTTACCCTTTTATGTTTTACGACAACCTTCCTGATACATATATATTTTTTCTACTGTAATCTTATTTTATTTTGTATTTATTTATTACGCGACCTGTGGTGACACGATGTTTATATATATGACCCAAAGAACTGTCAAAGTACAGCCAGTCTGTACCAGTCAGCGGATGTTTTATTGCCCCTTTTCGACCTGAAATATGTAACAAATGTCAAAATATGTAAGAAATATGTCAAAATATGTGACACATATAACAAAATATATAACAGATATGTCAAAATATGTCAAAGTATGTAACAAATTTTGAGGCCCTGGCATTTCAATATTACTAGAACGTGGACGTAATTGTTAAGTTATATGTAAATGATCTTAATAGGGAAGCTTTGTGTTTTTTTTTTTTTTTTAATTTTCCTTTGACATCCTATCTGGACTTGCTGTGCTTAGTTTTAACTTTAGGTCTTTGCTTTTTATTTATATTTTAGCCATTGCTATTGCTTTGTTTTTGCGCCAGTTTTATTTATTTATTCTATTTTGACCAGTATCTTTAGTGACTTTTATGCCGGCATATTTTAACAACTCATTTTATTTTCATTTAAGGCCTCTCTCTCTTATTTTTTATTTTTTGTATTTTTTTATTATTTTTTTACGTGAGTCCTTAGCTTGGCCTTTTGAATCTACTGCTATTTGTTCATGGCAGTTTAACGTGATTTCAGGGTTTGCTTAGTATTCATCATTACACTTATTTAATCTTTTGGAATGTTCATATGTATTCTGTTTATGTTTCATTCGACAGAAGTTGCCCACACCTTATTTATTCCGATTCCCTCCCTTCACGAGGGAGGGGGGAGGGGGAGGGGGGGGGAGGGGGGAGCAACTGATTGACACTGTAGGTGTTAGTTTAAATATATCCTCCATCTTCGGGTGGATAATTACACAGGGTGGATAATTACTCTGCATGCATACCTGGCGATGCAATGTTGTTTTTCCATTGGCGGAAATTACGAAAAGTAATTTCACTTTTGCGTCGAAGAACTAAATAAGAATAAAAGAGAAGAGAAATAGAAAACAAAAACAAACATAGGCATATACATGCAAAGAAAATTAATTTGGATGATTCCCACGGCCCCAGATAAGGAATTGTACAATCTATATGGTGACGAGTACCAGCTACTCCGGAAGTGATGACTCTTATCGTTACACCTAGTTCATGTACCTTCAGGAGATGTCTCATGGAAGGTACATAAACTAGGTGTATCGATAAGAATCATCACTTCCGGAGTAGCTGGTACTCATCACCATATAGATTGTGCAATTCCTTATCTGGGGCCGTGGGAATCATCGGTGATTTCCATCGAATTTCCATCGAAAAGCTTCATGGAATAACTTCAAAATTCCGGCAGCGAGAAAAAAAGGCTAGTTTACCGTAAAATCCCTCTTCACTTCATTGATTATGTTCAATGTTCACATTTCGTTTATCGCAGAGTAACAAGGGTGTCATATATATGCATCCACCGGACTAGAAGCAAGAATAAATGCTTAAAGGAGTATATGGAAGGTGGCCCTTAATCTAGTATTTGAAATGCTACTGTAATAGTACTGTAAGGAATCCCTCCGTTCTTCGCTCCTTCCTGTAAGCATTCCCATGAGCTCTCGCTTCCTCTGCTCTGGCGTTCGGGGTGACTGGCCCTTCCTCGGATTTCTTTGCGTTTTTACAAAGTTTCTGTCGTGGCTTTTAGTTATCTATTTATTTTGTCTTAGTTCGTTTGGGGTTTTGCTTTAGTTTGGCTCACTAGAAGTTCTCTCTCTCTCTCTCTCTTTCGTTTTTTTTTTTTTTTTTTTTTTTTGCTTATCTGTATTTCGATTATCGGTTGTTTTTAGCATTTTGGTATTTATATGTCAAAATATGTAACAAATTTTGAGGCCCTGGCATTTCAATATTACTAGAACGTGGACGTAATTGTTAAAATATATAGAAATTATCTTAATAGTGAAGCTTTGTGTGTTTTCTTTTTAAAATTTTCCTTTGACATCCCTTCTGGACTTGCTGTGCTTGGTTTTAACTTTAGTTCCTTGCCTTTTATTTATATCTTAGCCTTTGTTATTGTTTTGTTTTTGCGCCAGTTTTTTTTTATTTATTCTATTTTGACCAGCATCTTGAGTGACTTTTATGCCGGCATATTTTAACAACTCATTTTATTTTCATTTAAGGCCTCTCTCTCTTATTTTTTATTTTTTGTATTTTTTTATTATTTTTTTTACGTGAGTCCTTAGCTTGGCCTTTTGAATCTACTGTTATTTGTTCATGGCAGTTTAACGTGATTTCAGGGCTTGTTTAGTATTCATCATTACACTTATTTAATCTTTTGGAATGTTCATATGTTTCATTTGACAGAAGTTGCCTACACCTTATTTATTCCGATTCCCTCCCTTCACGCTACCTTATTTCTAAAGCATCTTATTTCAGGGGCCAAATCAAATTCATACTCGCACCCTATTTTACTAGAATCAGGGAATGGCATTTCTAGTGAGGGATCTTCGGTATAAAAAGCTTAGTATAAACTACAATATAGTACCACTAATATAGCCGTATTTTCTAGAATGGCACATAAACCGAGATGTTTGAAGAAAATACGTATGAGACGTCCTCGTGTAACTAGCCACAAGGGTTAAGTCAGGGATGGAGGGGGGAGGGGGGAGGGGGAGGGGATGGGGGGAGCAATTGATTGACACTGTAGGTGTTAGCTTGAATATGTCCCCCATCTTCGGGTGGATAATTACACAGGGTGGATAATTACTTAGCATGCATACCTGGCGATCAAATATTGTTTTTCCATTGGCGGAAATTACGAAAAGTAATTTCGCTTTTGCGTCGAAGAACTAAATAAGAATAAAAGAGAAAAGAAAAAGAAGACAAAAACAAACATAGGCATATACATGCAAAGAAAATTAATTTGGATGATTCCCACGGCCCCAGATAAGGAATTGTACAATCTATATGGGGACGAGTACCAGCTACTCCGGAAGTGATGACTCTTATCGTTACACCTAGTTCATGTACCTTCAGGAGATTTTTCATGGAAGGTACATATACTAAGTGTAACGATAAGAGTCATCACATCTGGAGTAGCTGGTACTCGTCCCCATATAGATTGTGCAATTCCTTATCCGGGGCCGTGGGAATCATCGATGATTTCCATAGGATTTCCATCGAAAAGCTTCATGGAATAACTTCAAAATTCCGGCAGCGAGAAAAAATAGGCTAGTTTACCGTAAAATCCCTCTTCACTTCATTGATTATGTTCAATGTTCACAACATTTCGTTTATCGCAGAGTAACAAGGGTGTCATATATATGCATCCATCGGACTAGAAGCAAGAATAAATGCTTAAAGGAGTATATGGAAGGTGGCCCTTTATTTAGTATTTGAAATGCTACTGTAATAGTACTGTAAGGAATCCCTCCGTTCTTCGATCCTTCCTGTAAGCATTCCCATGAGCTCTCGCTTCCTCTGCTCTGGCGTTCGGGGTGACTGGCCGTTCCTCGGATTTCTTTGCGTTTTTACAAAGTTTCTGTCTTTTTTTTTTTATTATTTATCTTTTTATTGGTCTATTTTTAGTTCGCTTGGGTTTTTGCTTTAGTCTGCCTCAAAAGAAGTTCTCCTTGTTTTTTATTTTCATTATTGAGTGTTTTTTTCAGCTCATCTGTATTTCTATTATCTGTTGTTTTTATCATTTCGTCTTTGGAAATGTCATATCATATTTGTTCACCTTTTTCAATTCTCTTTTATTTTGAGATTTTACCCTTTTATGTTTTACGACAACCTTCTTGATACATACTAATTGCTTTGAGTTTTTACAAAGTTTCTGTCGTGGCTTTTATTTATCTATTTATTTCATAGTTCGTTTGGGTTTTTGCTTTAGTTTGCCTCACTAGAAGTTTTTAATTAATTAATTAATTAATTAATTTTTTTTTTACCTTTTTTGTTTTTGTCTCGTATTAATTTATTTTATTATTATCATTTTTTTTTGGCTTATCTGTATTTCTATTATCGGTTGTTTTTAGCATTTTGGCGAATCATGATGAAAGGAAGGTACGTCTTTGGAAATGTCTTATCAAATTTGTTCACTTTTTTCAATTCTCTTTTATTTTGTGATTTTACGACAACCTTCCTGATACATATATATTTTTTCTACTGTAATTTTATTTAATTTTGTATTTATTTATTACGTGACCTGTGGTGACACGATGTTTATATATATGACCCAAATAACTGTAAAAGTACAGCCAGTCTATACCAGTCAGCGAATGTTTTATTGCCCTTTTTCGACCTGAAATATGTAACAAATGTCAAAATATGTAAGAAATATGTCAAAATATGTGACACATATATCAAAATATGTAACAGATATGTCAAAATATGTAACAAATTTTGAGGCCTTGGCATTTCAATATTACTAGAACGTGGACGTAATTGTTAAGTTATATATAAATTATCTTAATAGTGAAGTTTTGTGTTTTTTTTGTTTTCAATTTTTCCTTTGACATCCCTTCTGGACTTGCTGTGCTTAGTTTTAACTTTAGTTCTTTGCCTTTTATTTATAGTTTAGCCATTGCTATTGCTTTGTTTTACGTCAGTTTTTATATTTATTCTATTTTGACCAGGATCTTTAGTGACTTTTATGCCGGCATATTTTAACTCATTTTATTTTTATCTAAGGCCTTTTACCAGAGGGTCATTTTAGACTCATCTCTCTCTCTCTCTCTCTCTTGAATTTATTTATTAATTTTTATTTTTTGCATTTTTTTATTATTATTATTTTTACGTGAGACTTTAGCTTGGCCTTTTGAATCTACTGCTATTTGTTCATGACAGTTTAACGTGATTTCAGGGCTAGTTTAATGTTCATCATAACAATTATTTAATCTTTTGGAATGTTCATATGTTTTCTGTTTAATTTTCATTTGACAAAAGTTGCCCACACCTTATTTATTCCGATTCCCTCCCTTCACGCTACCTCATTTCTAGAGCACCTTATTTCAAGGGCCAAATCAAATTCATACTCGCACCCTATTTTACTAGAATCAGGGAATGGCATTTCTAGTGAGGGATCTTCGGTATAAAAAGCTTAGTATAAACTACAATATAGTACCACTAATATAGCCGTATTTTCTAGAATGGCACATAAACCGAGATGTTTGAAGAAAATACGTATGAGACGTCCTCGTGTAACTAGCCACAAGGGTTAAGTCAGGGATGGAGGGGGGAGGGGGGAGGGGGGAGGGGGGAGCAACTGATTGCCACTGTAGGTGTTAGCTTGAATATATCCCCCATCTTCGGGTGGATAATTACTCAGCATATATACCTGGCGATGCAATGTTGTTTTTCCATTGGCGGAAATTACGAAAAGTAATTTCACTTTTGCGTCGAAGAACTAAAAAAAACAAAACAAACAAACAAACAAACAAAAAGAGAAAAGAAAAAGAAAACAAAAACAAACATAGGCATATACATGCAAAGAAAATCAATTTGGATTGAAAGAGGATATTTCAAGACACATTACAATACAATGTACCTATTTACACTCATCTGTAACAAATAGCACCAATACTTATCATGTAAATACAAAAGAAAAAAAAAAAGTGACAAGAAACACCACAAACAACAAATATCAACATTTGTTAATGCTCATCAATACAATAACAAATTTCATCTTAAGAATCCTAGAATCCCTTTCTATTGTGTTGCTCGTTTTGCAATAAGAGGAATCGTAACTCTTTTTCCTATCAACACCAGGATACGCAAAGGGTTGGAGCCCCTTGCATACGTCTGATTCATTGAACATTCTGACGTCGAGCGCACTGCCATCCCAACTAGAAACATTTTTTTTTTGGTTTATTTCAAGTGTATATCACGGACACCCTTTGGACATACAAAAAAAAAAAAAAAAAAAAAAAAAAAGTTGCATCGAAAAATCTGCATCATTTATATATTGCACCGAAAAATCTCTGCATCATTTCCTCCTTGTTTTCTTACAGGGACGTGGGTGCCATCAATACACCCAAAGACCCCAGGCATTCCATCAATCGTAGATAACTGTTGCATCACCATCTCTTCTTCGGCTAACTGAGGAAATCTGACGTACTCTACAACTAGGTCAGCAATATCAGCTGAAGCATTGCAGGCACATATGCTGACGGCTGGCTGGGATATTTCCTGATGCCAAGAAGCGCGGCGCCTCGAGGAACTGAAGGTGGTGTGGGATGGGAGAACCAGGAAAATATACGTATTATTACGAGCGGCAAGAAAATAATATTGATAATAAATAATTTCCAGTATAGACAACATGATGAAGTCGAATCACATGAATATATACCGACACATATTGACTATTCTTCACCACTAATATTCTCACCACTTCGATTCCCGATTTTTCCCATTTGAGGTTTGGCTTTCTCTAGCAGCATCATGGCAGACTCCTTTGAGAGCCGAAATCTGGCCAAAAAATCTATCTGTGATGATGTTCTTCAGAATAACTAAAAGATCTGTCAACTCTTCCAACTCAGCTACTTGATATAGCTCTTCCATTCTGCCAAGTAAAATAACGTAATGTAAATAATACGACTGTAAATCTGGAATATCATAATTGGATTAAATGTACAAATTCCTGTTATAGATCTGCAAGTTAAATCGTGTAATTTCTCACCGTGTTTACTGTAAATTCCACTCCAGTGTTAACTTAAACCTCCCTCTTAATCGACTCCTCAAGGGGGTAACTTACCTATTCCTGAAGACAGTAAACGAGAAAGTAAACTGGGATGTTATTCAGGAGAAAAAAAAAACTATATTTGGTCAGTCAAATCAGATATAGAAAAGTTCTTCATCAATCGGAGTTATAAAATACTCATTTACCGGGATTTATTTTCTTTCAGAAATGTA
>BOPN01011631.1:10000-12500 GCA_017312705.2 Penaeus japonicus | reverse complement strand
TATTTACATGGGTTGGGAGGAAGATGGAAAGAGTGACCTTGGTGGGAGGCCTCACTCAGATGACCAAAGAAAACGGTTGAAATAATATGGTAAACTAATCATAATGTGTTTAATATTTTTACATAATGTTCCATAAATAAATAATAAAATGATTGCTAGCAGAGCCCATCAATGCCTCCCCTGGTATAAGCGAATCCCACTCTTATGTAATGATAATGAAAGTCAAGTAATATATCGTATCATATCCGACCTCTATTCTGAAAGATCTCGTACAGTATCCGGAAGAAAGAAAATTCAATTCCACCAGAACTCAGCCATGACGCAGTATGCGCGTCCTCGGGTTTGACGCGAGCGCTGCAAGGACGCAGTATACGCGTCCTCGTGTTGAAGGGGTTAAAGGACTGTGAGAGTTCTAGTTGAAAATGGTCCTATACACTATATACAAAAGGCAACATCATATATATCATTTATAATTTACTTATTTGACTGAAAAACTCAGACAAATGGTCAGGAATGCTGAGGGAGAAAAGCTTTGTTATTGCTATTTTAGTTTGTCTTAGCATTTCTTCAAACAACTGGTATTATACATATGACAAAATGGAACAAATGTTTAGTGAGACAAATACACAAGTAGAGAGGGAGAAAATATCTTATTTTATTCTACTTTATTTATTTTATTCATGAATAAGATCAAGAGAACTGGGATAAAATTTAGGGTATCCCCATTTCGGGTGAAAAAAACCCTATTGTGGTAGCGAAATGGTTAATCTGTAGAGGCCAGGAGAGTATGCTTACCTACAATGTCCACAGTGGTATTGTTTTATTATTTTCCATTACACATAGACAATTCCACAAGGGATTAGTTACTAAGGAGTTAATTACTTGACCTCGAGTCTTTGTATTATATTGTGTTGTGTTTATCATTATTATTAACCTGATGATGATAGGGAAGTTTTGGCCTAGCGCCTCGGGCTATTTGCCCTCTCTAGCCATGGCCACCCCGTGTGCATAGTCACCCAGTATGCTGGCTTTACATGAAGCCATGATGTGATCTCACTTCCCTAGTGGCAAGTGCTAGCACCACATGTGATATCCATGTCACTAGGCATTAATGGGTTAATGTTATAGTAATGATGATAATGATGATAATAACCATTAAAAGATAAAATCCTGAAAATTAAAGGTATGGAGTAAATAGGGCTGTTAATTGACTAAGTGCCTGTGAAGCCATCTAAGAAAGAAAGAAAGAAAGAAAAAAAGCAAAATTACTAGACAGTGCATACTCTTGGCATCAGTAGGTTAACCCATTGCAGATGGAGATAACTTTGCTTGCCCAGCCTCCAGGATAGATTTTATTTTAGAGAGAGACCACTTGAAGCAATATAAT
The DNA here is from genome assembly GCA_017312705.2 of Penaeus japonicus. Lineage (NCBI taxonomy): Eukaryota > Metazoa > Arthropoda > Malacostraca > Decapoda > Penaeidae > Penaeus > Penaeus japonicus. Next base: position 11,113 of record BOPN01011631.1, on the reverse strand, counting down.
TTGAATCATCCCACTCTTTCAGTCAGTCATTGTAAAACTAGAGCGGTTTTTGTGTTTTATTTTTTTGTGTGTTTTATTGAGTTTAGAGACTTATATGTGCCATATGACAGGCTCTATCAGTGCTGCAGTTGACTAAAATTGTAGTATATTATCCATATTAGCTCATTATTTTCTTTATACTCAATGTGATAGAAGTATTGCTGTTTTATGGGAGGACAAAAGGCAACTTTATTTTTTCGTATTTTTGTGCTGTCATGAACGAATACGAAACATATAACCACCTACAATAAAGATAACAAGAAGAGGTAGGGAAGAGGAATGAAACCTGTGCTTGTGACTGTGAGTGCCACAGTGAAAGGCATCCATATTGGCACAGGAGCACATTTTAGACACTGGGTATGGATTGAGTCACCTTTCTCTTCTCGTTCTGCCTGCACATCCTTCATTGGCGGTACTTAAGAGCAAGGGTTCATCAACTTTGTGTGTGCCATCGCTCTATAGAGACAGTGCTTGCTAGAGACCGTGGATGGGTGCCATTCAAGGCTCTCTCACCTGCCGGTGCTAGGAAAAAGTGGTGCCATCTAGGTTTTGGACGTTAAGCTAGCACGATATTACGGTAATTATAGTAATTATGACTGTAGTAGCCATCACCACTCATTCCTTTTTCATAGCAAAATAAAATAGCACAGTGATCCAAAATCCCCGAACATCATGTACGTCATGACGCCCATCATCAGGCCAAAGCTCCTACGTCATGTATGTCATGACACCCGTACGCAATGGGTTAAGCAGTAATATTAGAAAATAACATTACTTATTTGATATATAGCATTATAGTCATCATGCCATGGGTTAACCCTATGACGACGGTGCGTCACATACGTGTGTGACAGCCAAACTCCCGATGCCGGGGCGTCATGCCAGTGTGACGATTTCCGGCATAGGGGTCTTCGCGTAGCGAGTGCCCCGTTGGGAAAGGGTTAACCCATTCACGCCGGGGCGGTACCGGCTTTGCATGGACGCAATGCTAGGGTTTTTGAACGCATAAGCCTAATGCCTCGAGATTCTCAGATCCACAAGCCGCGAGCCTAGGCTGCCCGCTCGCTCACCCCA
>BOPN01011631.1:0-2500 GCA_017312705.2 Penaeus japonicus | reverse complement strand
GGCCATTTTCATCTACTCTATTCTAGGGGAGGGGGGGAACAAAAAATATATATATATATATACAAACATTACTATGTACTTGTTTATATGCCGAAAGTCCATGACTTGATGGCATTTCTGTGTTGTGAGAAATATTCAGGTGGTGGGTGTGATATCACACCCTCTGGTGTGGATGGGTTAAAAGTCGCACTGTCTTTTGATCTTGCACATATTTGGCATTTCTGTGCAGTAAATAATCACTTGTATCTATTCTTAATTAATATCAACGCACACAAAATAATTAGATGTAGTTTTGGAATCTACAGATCAAAATCTTTCATTTGAGAATAGAAAACTTCAGTAATATCTTGGTGTATAATGGGGATTATTTAGTTTGTCCTGTGTTCTCTCCTGAGTGTACCTAAATATAAGGTCCTTTTTGGGGTCAATTATATATGCTTCACTGAAAACCATGCATAATTATTAGTGGTCTTTATGGTTAGTTTTTGTCTCTGCATTAATTTGTGCATGTGTAATGGAGTTGGTTGTTTAGTTTGTCCATAAATGCATACAAAGAACACAAAAGTGCTTTTTGAATTTGTCGAGGTTAATTAGTTTATCTGACCTATTTGAACATTATGAATGTTATTACTTTTTTCTTAGCACTTAGCATGATTTGATTATTAGCACAATTTTTTCACTGCTGTAATTGAACTGATGAATCTTGAAATAATTACTGGATAGGATATTTCAGTATCTCAGAATTTGAGAAATTGCAGCAGGAATTTCATCATCATTTTTCATAATTTTCTGCAGTTGGCATATACCTCTTAATGCAATTTATCAACTTGAAGTTGGATGCCAATAACAGTATATATTCTGCTCTTTTTTCATGTTTTGCCCTCTCTTTTATGTCACATGTAGCAGTAGAAGTAACTGTAGATATACAGACATAAAGGTACACCTTACTTTCTCGAAAAGTTTGATATATTACATTGGAAAATTCATCTCGGTTTATATTCATAACCCTATGACGACGGTGCGTCACACTCGTGTGACACAGCCAAACTCCCGATGCTGGGGCGTCATGCCAGTGTGACGATTTCAATGCATTATTGCAATCGCCCGGCATAGGGGTCTTCGCGTAGCGAGTGCCCCGTCGGGAAAGGGTTAAGACAAGAAAATATTGTGAACTTTACATTGCAAAACAAGGCTGTTTGTCCAAATTTCCATCCAAAACCAGGGCTGTATGCCCAATCTTGCATAAAGAAAAATGTAAATCTGCTTTTGTCTTAACTATATACAAACTTCTTTCATAGATAGGCTGAAATAAGAGTTAGAATTTGGCAAAAGAGGGGGGGGGGATTTGATATATTTAGAAGTTGGTCTTCCTTTGCTTGAAAACAATATATTTGGCAGTTTTATCTCTTGTATTGTTGTTAGTGTGAATTAGTCTCCTGTCTCTCCTAGTGTTTGTTTTGGGGGAGTAGTTGCTATAGAATGAGTGGGTGTTTAACACATGAATTCAGCCAGCATGAATTCAGCCAGCCTCTTCCATGTACAGGTCCACATTCCTGTGTCCAGAATTCTGAAAACCAAAGTTTTTTATTTTGTGGAGTGTGGAGCATCAGTCATCTCTACATAACAGGCTTGTTTGGTGCACAAACAGCTGCTCCATTTCCACATCTGCTCGCCTCATGGTGGCGTGACCTAGCACTGAAAGCCAGAGTGCAGGTTTCAGTTGTGTCTAATCGCTTTTAGTGTTCACACGCGCATCTGCTGTTAGCTGATATTTTGTTTTTGCATTTTGTTTTGTGACTGTGTTAATGTTGCGTGCTATGATGTCATGTGGTGGCAATACTTGCCACCATGGATGTTCTATCTGGTCATGGCTTTTCATATGGTTGGCATGTTGGGTGATAGTGCATACTAGTCAGCTGCGTCCAGAGTGGGCAAATAGCCCAAGGTGATAGGTTGGCGCGGTTGAAATATTACTGAGTTTAGACCAATCGGAGTCAAAACCAACCTGTTGTTATTGGGTTAATTTCACTGTGAAAATGTCAGACAATGCTGTAGATACTCTTATGGGTAACAATAGTCTTTGTTTATCCTACTTAGTGTAAATATTCATAACTTTTGCTGCAGTGTCATGCTTGATTATGGGATGCTGCCCTAGACCCCACTGGGGGCACCACCTTCACTCTGAAATTTGAAACACAACTGGCCCCAAGGGCTTTGGAAAAGGGAATGTGGACCTGTATTGCCATTATGAATCTGACTTCTGACTTGCATAAGAAGACAAGTAGGATAAAGTGAAAAAATATAGCACATTTCTATTGGTGGAGGCTTAAACCTTGTAGTTGACGCTTCGGGAGGACACACACGCACACACAGACATTTATGTGTATGTGTATATATATATGCATATATATATGTATATATATATATATATATATATATATATATATATATATATATATATGTATATATATAGATAGATAGATAGATAGACACAGACACA
>BOPN01011630.1:10000-15255 GCA_017312705.2 Penaeus japonicus | reverse complement strand
TTTTTTTTTTTTTTTTTTCAACCATTTTTTTTTTACCTTGTTTCAGAGAGAGAGACCTTTTTCCACTTGGGTTGTGATGGGTGATTGCGTTAGCTTGTTTTGTTTGGAGATGGAAGTTGAAGGGGGCAGAGAGAAGAGGTAAGGGGAGGAGGAAGAGAGTGGGGGAGAGAATAGGAGAGAGAGAAGATGAGTGGGGAGGAATGGGAGAGAGAGGAGATGGGGGTAAGGAAGGGAAGAATGGGAGAGAATGAAGAAGATGGGGGTAGGAAGAGAGAAGGGAAAGAGAATGGAGGAGACAAAATAGGGAGAGAGAAGGAGAAGGGGATGAGGGAGAGCTATAAGAGAAGGAGAAAAGGAGGGAAGTAGGGAAGGGAAGATAAAGATGAAGAAGGGAGAAGGAAAGGAGGAAGAGGGGAAAAAATAACGAAGATAAGGATGAAGAAAGGTGAAGAGAAGGATGATGAGGGGAAAAAATAACGAAGATAAGGATGAAGAGGGGAGAAGGGAAGGAAGAAGAATGATGAGGGGAAAAAATAACGAAGATAAGGATGAAGAAAGGTGAAGAGAAGGAGGAAGAGGGGAAAAATAACGAAGATAAGGATGAAGAAAGGTGAAGAGAAGGAGGAAGAGGGGAAAAAATAACGAAGATAAGGATGAAGAAAGGTAAGAGAAGGATGATGAGGGGAAAAAATAACGAAGATAAGGATGAAGAAAGGTAAGAGAAGGATTATGATGGGAAAAAATAACGAAGATAAGGATGAAGAAAGGTGAAGAGAAGGAGGAAGAGTGAAAAGAAGAACGAAGAGAAGGATGAAGAAGGGAGAAAGGGAGGAGGATGAGAGGAAGGAAGAATAAAGATAGTGGGGAATGAGAGTATGATGAGAACGAGTCAAAAACGAAGTAGAGGTAGACTGTGTAGAGTGGCTTGTTGACCAAATGTCTTTATATCTGAAGAGATGTTCCTCCTAAGTGGATGGATGCTGGTGCTTCCCCTTCTCAGATGAAGAGGAGGGAGGAGGAGGAGGAGGAGGAGGAGGAGGAGGAGGAGGAGGAGGAGGAGGAGGAGGAGGAGAAGAAGGAAGAGGAGGAGGAGACGAAAAGAAGGCGGGGAGGAGAGGTAGCAGAAGGAGAAGGAGGAAGAGAAGAAGAAAAGAAGGCGGGGAGGAGGAGGAGGAAAGAAGGCGGTGGGAGGGACAGAAGGAGGAGAAGAAGGAGAAGGAGAAGGAGGAGGAGAAGGAGAAGGAGAAGGAGAAGGAGACGAAAAGAAGGCGGGGAGGAGGAGGAGCAGAAGGAGGAGGAGAAGGATAAGGATAAAAGGCGGGGAGGGGAGCAGAAGGAGAAGGAGGAGGAAGAGAAGTAAAAGGAGGGGAGGGGGAACAGAAGGAGGAGGAGGAGGAGGAAAGAAGGCGGGGAGAAGGGGGAATATAAGGGGGAGGATGAAAAGGAAAGAAGGATGGGAGTAGAGGGAACAGAAGGAGGAGAAAGAGAAAAAAAAGGAGAGGAGGAGGATGACATGAATAGCAGTAAGGAAAATGACAACATATACAGTAGAATGATTAGAAAGATACCATCAAAAATAGTTTTAAATTAGCAGCGTGGACCGCGATAGTAATGCCGATTATTTTAAACTGAGGCGATGCCCTGGTCCCGAAATTATTTTGCGGTCATTTCCAACTTGGGGAAATGTCGAATAGTGAATCGAGGCTACCCGACTCCGTAGAGTTTTCGCAAACCAATATGTCCCCGATGTTCACATTTCCATAAAATTAAAGTAAAATTAAAATGGGTGGGAGGTGGGGGGGAAGGGGGGAGGGGAGGTGAAAGGGCACGTGATAAAAGTGATTAGGAATCAGGGATAAGATTGAACAGGTGCGTAGGGGATGCGTTTTCAGGTTCGTTAGAGAAGTTAGTTGAGTTTCTATTAGAGATGAGAGTTGGTTTCTATTTTCGTATTTTTTTTCTTTTCTTTTCTTTTCTTTTCTTTTCTTTTCTTTTCTTTTCATTTTTTCTTCCTTTCTTTCTTTCTTTCTTTCTTTCTTTCTTTCTTTCTTTGGGTGTTAGAAAAGAGAACGATTAGATAATTATACACTTGCATACATTTTCAGCTGTATCCCTCTGTTATTCGTTAAGCGACGTATAAAATGTCCCTTAGATATATTATTTTTCACTACTATTATCGCTATTACTAATTGTATGATTAATGAAAAATAATGATAATGGTAATTATAACAATGATGAATAATTATGATAATAATGATGAATAATTATGATAATGATGAATATTTATGATAATAAAGAGGAATGATAATGATGAATAATTAGGAACATAATGATAAAGCTAAATGATCATGATAATAATGACAAGGATAAATCATCATAATAATAATGATAATGATAGATAATCATGATAACAATACATCACCAATAACATCATCCACAGCTGCTATTATTAAACATAGCAGCATTTCTCTTCCTCTCTCTCTCTCTCTCTCGTTCTCAATTTCAATCTCAATCCTCTCGTTTTCTATTGAAGGACAACATCCACTTTAAGGCGACCTGATTGTTTCCCCTCTTCCTCCTCCTCCTCCTCCTCCTCCTTCTCCTCCTCCTCCTCCTCCTCACCTACAGACTGTGCTTCTCTTATCATCTTCCTTCTGCCTCTACCGTCCATTTATTGAGTTGCCCTTTAGCGTTCTACGTTTCTTCCGAATCCTTCCTCTCGCCTTTTTCTCTTTCTCTCTCACAGTCTGATCCCCTTTCTCTTTTTCTCTCTCGGTTTCTAACTCACTTTCTCTGTTTCTCGTTTTTTGTTCCCTTTTTACTTTTTCGTTCTTGTTCTCACTCTCTGGTTTTCATTTCTACATTTTTTTGCTTCTGTTTTTCAATTGTCCTATGTAATATCTCCATTTGTATCACTTTTTATATAAGAGGATTAGGGAAAAACGCGAAAATTGTACTACTGGCACTTGGTAATATTGCACAAGCGATGGGGAACATTAGTCTACGGGATTCCCCATCGCGTTTGGATATATGATGGCCAGTCGAGGCGCTCGCCATGTTTATGGTGAATCATATGTAATTTACCATGAGACGGACGCGTGTGCGTTTACGTGTGCGTGCGCGCGCGTGTGTGTATGTGTGTGTGTGTGTGTGTGTGTGTGTGTGTGTGTGTGTGTGTGTGTGTGTGTGTGTGTGTGTGTGTGTGTGTGTGTGTGTGTGCGCGCGTATGCGTGTGCGTGTGCGTGTGCGTGTGCGTGTGCGTGTGTGTATGTGTCTGTGTCTGTGTGTCTGTGCGCGTGTGTATGTGTGTACGTGTGTCGTACATACATATACATACATTCCGTTACTGTGCTCTTACACCGTTTTTTAGCCAAGGAAAATCAGAGCGAGCACAAAAACAGGCACACTTAACAGAGGTTCGGAGAGCAAGAAAGATACATTAAGACAAGAACAAGTAGAAGTTTCCGTCCCTTCGTTCCCTGTAAGATTTCGTTATTCTTAGGTGATATGATTTTTTTTATTTGTGTGTGTGTTTGTTTGATTTGTAATGTCATTTTCCATTCATAGTTCTCTCCCCCCCAAAAAAGTAGGTATCCCTCAAAATAAAAGCAAGAAAAGAAAACGAAAATAACAACAACAGCAACAACAAAAGTAACAACAACAAAAACAACAATCAATACCCAATTCTCCTTCAACCCAAACAAAAACAAGAGAACAATCACCCTACCCTCCTTGCCCTAGACCTAAAACAATCAAACAAAAACAGCCAAATAAACAAGAAGACATTCATTAAGTGTACTATCCATTCCCCCGCCACCGAAACAAAAATAAAAGCAACGAAACAACAACAGCAACTACAACAAAAACAACTACAAAAGCAACAACAGGGGCGACGTACTCAGCTGTCGATAGAAAGTCAATTCGAGTTTTAATTTCCTTTTATGGCTTTTGGGAAGAAGAAGGGAAATCCTTAGTCGGTCTTTGGACTCGAGGGAGAGAGAGAGAGAGAGAGAGAGAGAGAGAGAGAGAGAGAGAGAGAGAAAGAAGGAGACTGACTGACTGACGGAGGGAATGAATGAATGAGAGAAAGAAAGAGAGAGGGACGGTGGGGGAAAAGGAGGAAGGAAGAGAGAAGGGAGGAAAGAAAGGAGAACGAAGAGGAAGAAGAAGAAGAAAAAGGAAGAGAAAGAGGGATGTAACTAGGATTCGGATAAGGAGTACGAAGAGGAACAAGAGGAGGAGGAGGGAGAAGAACGAGGAAGAACAAGGATGAAGGAAGGGTCTTAGGCTTTTAGGATTTTTTTTTCTTTTTTCTTTTTTCTTTTTCGTGGTAGTTCCTTTTCGTAGTGAAGAAGGAAGACACTTGATGGAGAGTGACGGAGGAAGACCTCGGTTGGAATCTTCCTGATGGAGGAACATCTTGTTTATGGTCTCGTGATGGTCTTTGGACTGTCATGGCGTATAAGCGGGTCTTTGTATGAATGTCGTCTGTTGCATGGCTGGCTTAGTGGGGTAGAGTAACACTTTTTTTTTGCTTTTGTTTTGACGGTCTTCTTTATTTATTTTTTGTTTTGTATTTTATGTTGCTTCTTCTTGTGTTGACTTCTTAATGTACCTAGAATAGTGAGTGAGCGAGGAGGACTATTTTTCGTAGCCCCGAAGGAGTAGAGTGTTATGCGCCTTCTGTGTCCCGGAGGAAAGTGTGTGTGTGTGTGTGTCTGTGTGTGTGTGCATCTGTATTTGTATTTGTAAACTTGAATCAGTGTGTCAGAGTAAAAACACAATGAGAGAAGGACAGAACTAAGTGTGGTCTAACCTTGAAAGAAATCGTAACAAACACAGAACGAAGATTTTTTTTTCTTTTCTACGGGGTAAATTTTATGAACAGGAAACAACGGAGCAGACGTATCCAACACTTATACAGGTATCCAATACACAACAAAATGCCACTGCATTCACCTACATCTAAGACATAAACAAAAACACATCTACATCTACACAAAACAAACATGGAACTACACCTCTGAATAACATAGACCTGGATATAACCGTAACAAAGCGGACGCCCTCTAATAAATCGATCGGGAATATCCAGAGCATTGGCAAGCAGGGCCGGTTATATGTTGAAAGACAGATCTGTGTAGTATTGATGGAAGGGTGATTGAGGGGTAGGGGAGGGAGGGGAGGTGGAGAGGTGGAGGGGAGGGGCTGGGGAGGGGGAGGGGGAGAGGGGTGGTGGAGGGGGTGGGGGAGGA
>BOPN01011630.1:0-5000 GCA_017312705.2 Penaeus japonicus | reverse complement strand
CTTCCTCCTCTTCCCTCAGTCCTTCCCCACCCCCACCTCTCCTCCTTTCCTTTCCCTCAGCCCCCACACCCTATGCCTTCCCCTTCCCCATCCCTCAATCCCCCCACCTCCACCTCTTCCCCTCCCCCCCTCCACTTCTCCCGTTTCCCTCAGCCCCAACACCCTATCCCTTCCCCTTCCACTACCCTATCCCTCAACCCCCCCCTACCTCTTCCCCCTCCCAACCCTCACCCCCGCCTTTTTCCACCTTTCCCTTAGTCCCCCCTCCCTAAAAGCCCGACCGTCAATCAATCCCGAAAGAAAACGGCCAACAGAAAACGGGGGTCGCAGGTGTGTCGGTCGTTCGGGTGTCGAAGCCAATAACCCGAGTACGTAAGGGGGGAATGAAGACCTTTTTCCTCCTCGTTTCCCTCTCTTCCTTCCTTCCTTTCGTCCCCTTCGCTTAGCTGCTTTCCCCGATTTTTTTTCCTCTTTCTCTTTTCGTCTTTCGTTTTTTTGTTTGTTTGTTTGTTTCTTCGTTTCGTCCTTACCGTTCTTTCTCTCTTTGTTTTTCCTCTTCCTCTTATATTTTTGATCTTTTCGTTTTTCTTTCTTCTTTCTCTTTTCCTCCCTTCTCCTCCCTTCTCTTTTCTTTTCCTTCTCCTCCCTCCACTCTGGCTTCTTCATCCTCCCCTTCCCATTAATAGATTAAAAAAACACAATCGAAGTACTTGAGGGAATAAAATTCTCCCCTTTCTCCTCCTCCTCCTTTTTCACTTTGTGTCTTCATCTTTCTTCTACTGCTCCTCTTTCTCTTTTTCCCACTTTCTCCTCCTCTTCCTCCACTTCTTCTTCTTCTTCTTCTTTTTGTTCTTCCACCTCCTCCTCCTCTTCTTCTTCCTCTTCCTCCTCCTCCTCCTCCTCCTCCTCCTCCTCCTCCTCCTCCTCCTCCTCTACCACTTCTTCATTCCATCCGTCCTTCCTTCCTCCTTCTATCATCCCCTTAGTAAAAGAGAACATAGCTTGATACATGAAATAACTGAAGTACAAAGCATAATAAATATAGCCCCCTTCCCCCCCACACCATCCCTCCCCCTTCCCCCATTTCCCTCCCCCTTCCTCCCATTTCCCTCCCCCTTCCCCCATTTCCCTCCCCCTTCCCCCAATTCCCCTCCCCCTTCATCCATTTTCCTCTCCCTTCTTCCATTTCCCTTCCCCTTCCCCTATTTCCCTCCCCCTTCCCCCAATTCCCCTCGTTATCCCCTCTCCTCTCCTCCTCCTTTCCCGAAAAAAAAAGGAAAAAAGAAGAAAAAGAGAAAAAAAATTGTATCGTAAATTTGTTTCATTTCTTTTCACTCATGTATTGCGTAATTGAACGAAAAAGTTTGCGGATGTGAATGAGCGTGTGTGCAGATGAACGACACGACCCGCTTAAATGAACGAGATTGCCCGTAAAATGAACAAACGGGTTTATACCAGCAAACAAACAAACGAACAAACACAAAATCGAGAGAGAACAAAGAAAAAAAACCCTGTCCGTAAATAAGCGAAAATGTCCGTCTGCGAGCGAAAATATGTGGCGCGGGAGACTTTTCGTTTCCGTCATGTGTTATTGGTGAATGACTGCATTAAATTCCTTGCGCGATCGTAGACTGTCGTCGTTATGCTGAGATTGTGGGCGTGAGTGTAATGGGGGTGTGATTGCGGGTGTGGGCGTGGACATGGGTATGGCGGGGGAAAGGAGGGGGGGGGTGTATATGTGTATAAGTTTCTGTCTCTTCGTCCTCCCGTTCTTACCCCTTTCTTCTTCTTCTTCTTTTCTTCGTCCTCTTTGGTTAAGAGACTATTGGAAGATTATAAAGAAAAAGAAGAATAAAGAAGGAAAAGAAAAAAAATATATAAATTCAATAATAAGATACAACTTAAATATATATATATATATATATATATATATATATATATATATATATATATATATATATATATATATATATATATATATATAAATATATATATATATATATATATATATATATATATATATATATATATATATATATATATATATATATATATACATACAAACACACACACACACACACACACACACACACACACACACACACACACACACACACACACACACACACACACACACACACACACACACACACACACACACACACATGTATAAATAGAAACACACACTAAATGATACCAATAGATAAAAAAAAGACTACATTATATATCAATAAATACTACTACTAATAATAATAACAATAAACATATACATACAATAGAAGTAAACAAATACGTCAGGACCCGGAAATAATCACGCCATTGAACAGTTTTGCACGAATTAGACCAAGCTTCTCCCTGCGTGAACCCGGCTTACAAAAGGGCTTATGTAAAAAGAACACCTTCGGGTTAAAAGAACAATGTGCGTTTAAGGAGGCAAAGTTTTAAAAAGTCTGTGCAATAAGGCTTTATGTTTCGGGTTCTCTGTGGTACTGCTGTGAGTGAGGAAGGGGGTGCAAGAGTGAGGTGTAATGTGTGTGTGTGTGTGTGTGTGTGTGTGTGTGTGTGTGGGTGTGTGTGTGTATACATGTGTATATACATATACATACATACATATATGTATATATATGCACACACACACACACACACACACACACACACACACACACACACACACACACACACACACACACACACACACACACACATATATATATATATATATATATATATATATATATATGTATATACATATATGTATGTATGTATGTATGTATGTATGTATGTATGTATGTATATGTATATGTATATGTGTATATATATATATATGTATATATATATATATATATATATATATATATATATATATATATATATATATATATATATATTATGTATGTATATATGTGTGTGTATTTGTGTTTGTGTCTCTCTCCTTATCCCCCTCTCCCTCTCCTTTCTCACTTTCTTCCCTCCTCTCCCTTTGCTTCCCCCTCTTCCAACCCACAGCACATAACGAACACCTTTCTTTTCACCACCTTCCCTCTTCCCTCTTTCCTCCCCCCCTTCCCTCTTTCCTCTTCCCCCTCCTTTCCTATCCATCCTTCCCTATTTCCTCTGCCCCCTTCTTTTTTTCCTCCTCCCTCCCTCCCTCCCTCCCTCCCTCCCTCCCTCCCTCCCTCCCTCTTCCTCCTTCCCTCCCTATCCCTTCCTCCCCCTCCCTCCTTCCCTCCCCCCCTCCCTCCCTCCCTCCCTCCCTCCCTCCCTCTCCCTCCTTCCCTCCCTATCCCTTCCTCCCCCCTCCCTCCTTCCCTCCCTCCCTCCCTCCCTCCCTCCCTCCCTCCCTCCCTATCCCTCCCTCCCTCCCTCCCTATCCCTCCTTCCCTCCCTCCCCTCCCTATCCCTCCCTCCTTCCCTCCCTCCCCCTCCTTCCCTCCCTCCCTCCCTACCCCTCCCCCCCTCCCCCCTCCCCCACGCGAACAAAGTAGGTCACGGCAGAGAGGCCCGGAGGCGCAAAATAGAGGTGGATGCATTCACATAATCATTGGAAAATGCTAGACTCAATATTGGTGCCGGGATGGGATGGGCCGCCGCCGCCGCCGCCGTCCTTGCGAAGTAGGGGGGAGGGGGGGGGAAGGGGAGAGGAAGGGGAGGGGGAGGTGGGAAAGGGGAAGGGGTATTTTTTTTTTTTAGCTCTTAGCTTATGTTTGTTTTTGGTGATTTTTGTTTTCTATTTTGATTTTTTTTTCTTTTTTTTCTTTTTTGCTTTCGTGGTTCTTTCCTTCACCCTCCTTCTGTTACCTGTATTGCCATACCTTTTCCCCTTTTCCTGCTCCCCTTTCCTCTTCATTTTCGGCTTCCTCCTCCTCCTCCCCCTCCTCCTCAACCTCCTCCTCCTCCTCCTCCTCCTCCTCCTCCTCCTCCTCCTCCTCCTCCTCCTCCTCCTCCTCCTCCTCCTCCTCCTCCTCCTCCTTCTCCTTCCTCTTCTCCTTCCCTCTCTACCACCTCCTCCTCCTCCTCCTCCTCCTCCTCCTCCTCCTCCTCCTCCTCCTCCTCCTCCTCCTCCTTCCTTTCCTCTTAACTTTCTCTATTCTCCTCACCTCTCCCTTCCTCTCCTCCACAACCTCCACCTCCTCTTCTCCTCCTCTTTCTCATTCCCTTCTTAGTCCAGCCGCATACCCCTCTCTCCTCCTATCTCCAGCCTCCCTCCCCCCTTCCCCCTTTCCCCCTCCCTCTTCCCCCCCTCTTCCCCCTCCCCCACCCTCCTCTGACCAGCATCACAGGTAGAGCGTTGCGGCTATAATTAGAAACGTCTAATCACGGAGTTTCATCGGTCTTGGCAAAATTATTCCGGAGAGGGAGAGGAAAAAAAAAGGAGAATTGGCAACTCTTTTACTCGGGAAGGAGAGAGGGAAAGGGGTAGGGGGAGGGAAGGGGGATAGGGAGGGGGGAAAGGGGGACGGGAGATGAGGGAGGGAAAAGGAGAGGAGGGAGGGGAAGGGAGGAAGAAAGGAAACGGGGAAGGGGGAAGGGCAAGGGCAAGGGTTAGATGTTGGGAAGGGGAGGGTCAAGAGGGGACAGGGCTTGGGGAGGGGCGGAAAGGGGAAGTAGAAAGGGGATATAAGTTGGAGGAGAGGAGGATGAGAAGGTTCTGAAGGAGAGAAGAGAGAAGGGCAGAGAAGGAAGAGGAAAGACTGGGAATTCCCCTCTGTTTGTATAGATCAGGACTCAGAGTAGTTAGTAGAGAGAGGAGGAGAGTAGAAGGGGAAGGAAGGGAGGAAGGGGGAGAAGGAAAGTAGCGAAAAGAGGTAGAGAAGATGAGGGGAGGGAGGAATGGAATAGAATGATGAAGGGGGAAGGGGAGATTAGAGGGAGGAGAAAAGGGATGGGGAGACGATGAGGGGGGAGAGGAGAAAAAAGAGTGGGGGTGGAGACTATGAGAGGAGAGGGGAGAAGAGGGAGCGGGGAAGGGGCCAGAGTAGGGGGTGTAGACGATGAGGGGA
>BOPN01011629.1:5000-10000 GCA_017312705.2 Penaeus japonicus | reverse complement strand
TTACGGCTTTTAAGTGGTAGTTGATGAGAAGTTGCCGCCATATAACTAATAACAGTCCGGGGGGAGGGTGAGTAGTGGGGGGGGGGTGACACTGTAATTGAACAATTCCCCGAAGGCGCCAGCACGGCTTCTCGCTTCTACTGATTGGCCCCGTACCTTCCCCAGCATGCTAAGCACGACTGCCGCGCTTACGTCTGAATCGTAATCGCCCGAGGAGAAGCGTTAGCACCGTAAGAGATCCTGTATCATCAACGTAAGCCTTGGCAAACCAACACTGTGACATAATATAGAATCTCATATCATAGTACAGGAAAGAAAAAATAATGCAAATCGTATTGATGTTTTTTTCAATAACTCTCCTAAAACTACTTCCAGTACCGTAAACGGCGCCTTACTTTCCGTTCGAAGAAGAGCAAGATGCCCTCCCTGGTATCGGGGGAAGATTGTCAAAAGTTTAGGGAAATCGAGTGTCCACATGTATTTCAACAAAGCTGACAAGAGATATAAACCTAGATCAGAAATGTTAACAAAAAAGAGAAGTAAATATTCATATTTTTTTCTGACGGCAAAGGAGAAGAAAATAGGAGAGAAGAAAGAAAAGAAACAAAACTGGCATTAAAGACAGCCGAAACCACTTGGTCATTGTTATTACACACATCTGTATTAATAATGCATACACGATTAGCACTGAGAGTAGAATACATTATCATATATATAATTAACAGACATTTTATATCCCTCCATCCATTGCCATTACACGGCTGTCGTAGTTGCCAGCAGGATCTTGAGCTGGTATGTTATTTCGCCTTAGAGATGCTGTTAAGCTTCCACACTTCACAGGATTACGTTCGCAGTGGTGGCGAGGGGGGCACCTCGCCACCACCGCAGAAGCCCCAGGTCGTGGCGGAATGAAGGGAGGCTTACGCGATGCTGGGAGGAACACTCAAGTCCCAATGACAGGTCGTGGAGGACGGCCGCAGCGCGCAGTCGAGAGGGGGCCATGGCGCGGCCGAGGCAGGCCCCGAGGAGGGAACACAGGCACAATGACAGGGACAGTAATTGAAGCTGAGCGCTGAGAGAATGGTAATGCAGGGAGGTCCTGCATGTGTTGATAAAGGACCGCGCTGGTGCGGTTCAGATCCCCAGCGGAGGCAGTGGCCCCTGGCGTCTTGCCTCCTGAGCGTCACCTCTCGGGAACAGCGCTGCTGTCCCGCTGTTCGTTGCTGTTCGCATGTCTGCTCGGACGTTGTGATTGCCCGTGGCGTAATTTATGTACTTTTATATTTCATTGTTTATCAACCGAGGGATTGACCCTCTAGTGGTAATGGGAATTAAGGGATTAATAATTTTGTGAATAAAAGTGCAGTGGAATGTGTATTTCACTTCAGTGGTAGTGGAGAATATGATTTCGTATTATATTAGTTTAAGTAAATGTTACAATATGCTCTGTTTTCATATGCTTAGAATTAATAGCCAAAGGTTTTGTAAAAAACACTAAGACGACAGTAATGTTTGCTTACCTAAGATTTACTATTTAAGACGCTGTCCCATGGGCCTCATACTATTACGCTAAGAGCAGGGGAACATTTTGGTATTACAGTTTCCATGTCCCCCAAGGCAGCAGTGTGAGTGTGAATGAATCTGGATGTAATGGAATTTCGGATTATATTTGTTTATATCGGCCAAACCTTGGTCTCGAGCGGAGCACGGCGGCGCGATCTTCTCCCTCCGAAGCGGATTCATCCACCCCGCCCTACTGGCCCGTTCCGCCCTCGGTGACTCGTGTCACCCTAGACGCCACGACGACCTTGCAGGCGTTGCAAATGCGTGTTGGCCTCCTCAGCCGAAAACTGTTCTCAATATGTCGGCACTGGTCGGGTAGAAATTGTTTGCTAGCATACAGTTGAGAGTAATTGACTGGATATAGTTATGAAAAATAAAAATCTATTTTTACGTACACAACACCAACAACCGCTGCTAGTGATCTGCGCTCCATCACCAAAGCAACCACTGAGTAAACAGTCACCTTCTACCAGGATCATTGTAGAGACCTTACTGCCGAATACCGATGCACCTTCACTTTATGGAGCAGGTCTCTTCCCTTTAAGTCATCGTGTTAAGTAGACTCGCGGTGTGTCTTGGTCGGACGGAGTAAATGACCTGGCAGAGAGCGGCGAGAGCGACCCCTCACTTCCTCACCTAACGCCTCCCCTCGACACGACCCTGTTATTCGCGCTTGGGCTTTCGACTCGGAAAACCATCTGACCATATTTACTGATTGTTGTTGCTGTCCTGCGGTATAATTGATTCCGGTGTGCAGCATCACGTCTCACTTGACATCCTTCCACGACAGGTTTGTTACCTGTGGAGGTGCTCTCCCTCCACTCTTCCCCTCCCTGTCATGCTGTCACTCACGTGCTGGCCTTTCCTCGGGTTGCTGCGCTCACCCACGTATTCGTCTACCTGACTGTCATTCATCTTTCGGCGCTTGCATTCGTTCGATTATTCACCGACTTATACACAAGGCCTCTATCTGATCAGATTAATTCATCCGCCATCTCTCCGACGCATCTTATGCATCAAGAGCTATATATGACTGATTTTTTAAACCAAGAACTCTCTTTCTTTGTTTATGTCTTTCGCTTTTATAGGATTGAATTTTGTGGAAGCATGATAATTACTTGAACGATATTGCAATGTATTTTGGTGAGTAAAGGTGCGAACCAGTACATTATCGAGTTTGTATGACCTTGTTTCTTAGCACTGGATCGTAATTGTAAAAAAAGGAATATATTTGTGCGTGACTGTACATAAAAAATGATGACTGTATTGCATTAATTGCTCTAAACTCTTAATTGACTAATCACTCCAAAGAGATGAGGTAGAGCTCTTTCTATTCCATTGCATGCTATATATGCAAACCAGTTTTCTGAAGTTCTTAGAGTTTTCATCGTGCTCTATTTTCTAATCTTCTAGAAAAAAGAAGGGAGTTATGTTAATAAACGTTTAGCATCACGTTATTGAAGTATTGTTCGAGAATATTTTTATCCAAATGCCACAGAAACTCGAAAGTGGATGAATTTTTCATGGTAAATCGTGCTCGACATTTATTTATATGTCTGGAAATATAGCAAGCATGTGAATGTGGCGTGGATTAGCAGATATTCTGGAAATATATTTCATCTGGATGTAAAAAGAGCTGAATTGTTTTATCTTTTGTTCATATTTGAAGTGCTGTTTGGTACATTTTCCATTTTTCCAACATTTGTTCCTAGATTTGCTGATCTGCGCTTTCCTAAGATTTATTGATTATTCTCTTTAAACACGTAATTGGTTTGTTCATTTCATTATCGTCCAACAGGAGGTAAGACAAGGTTATCCTGTAATCGTATTCCGTTCTCTTTAATCAAAACAGGATTAATTTTTGGTAAGTATAAACTAATAGTAAATGTTGGAGAATGACCCTTTATACTGCCAACGAGGGAAGGACGGTCTTGCTATTAAATAAACATAGATACAGCTTGTTTCATTTGAACCAGTGCGTTGTTCGAGGAATTTCAGAAATTTCTTTATTTTGAATATTGAACAAAAACGAACGCCTTTATGTATATGCCATAATTCCCATTGCAGAGGGGTCGACTTACTGGTTCGCTTGCTGTTCCGGCTGACGTGTCATATACGCCATTTTACCCGACATCGAGTCACCATTGGATTCCTCTCAATTAGCAGAGACTTATATCCGGGACTCTAGAATTGCATCAATGATCAGGCGGGAGAGGCACTATCGGGAATCGCGTGTTTGCTTCTTTCAGCAATAAAACGACCAGCAACTTTTGTCTTGTCTGTAGACATCTGACTCGGCTCGCCCTCCGAGGGTCATTCACAAGGTACCCGCCCTCGGACTCACCGGAGAGTCATCCTCTCTTCAAAGACCCAACATGTTTGTAACGACTCAACTGCTCTCTTAAAAGCCACCCACTTGCCAGAGGCTCAATTGCACTACAAGGACTTATCCATTTACCAAAGGATCACCTGCTCCACAGTTCCACTCTCCTAAGTGCTAACGGTGCACGGTGCTGGATTTTATAAATGTACACTGCTCTTTTTGCATTCTTCGTGAGAAAGAGAGTGAGTGTGTGCGTGTGTGTGTGTGTATGTGTGTGTGTGTGTGTGTGTGTGTGTGTGTGTGTGTGTGTGTGTGTGCGCGCGCGCGCCTATATTCCAGCATTTCCCTTCTGTCCCCTCCTTCCAGCCCCCCTCGCTCCCTCCTTCCCTCCCTCCCTCCCATCCTCCCCCATCCCTCCCTCCCTCCTTCCAGCCCTCCTCGCTCCCTCCTCCCCTCCTTCCCTCCCTCCCTCCTTCCCTTCCTCCCTTCCTCCCCCATCCCTCCCTCCCTTCTTCCTTCCATCCCCCCTCCCTCCTTCCAGCCCCCCTCGCTCCCTCCCTCCAACCCTCCATTTCCCGGGTACCGTGCCATGTGTGCGCGGTTTTCCCTCCTGCCCGTCGAGCGGCGCGCGGGAAACCCCTCCCAGAATCTCTAATTTTCCTCAATATCGGCCACGCGGGACTAAAATTTTATTCTTGTAGATATGAGAATAGGTGATGAACGGCCGAGGGAGAGGCAAGGGTGAGTGATGCTCATGGAAGGGAGGCGGAGGTGGATGGGGAGGAAGGAATGGGAGGAGGATTTGGAGGAAGGGAGGATGCGGAGGAAAGAGAGGGAGAGGAAGGGGAACGGGAAGGGGAAGGGGAAGGGGAAAGGGAAAGGGAAAGGGAAAGGGAAAGGGAAGGGGAGGAGGAGGAGGAGGAGGAGGAGGAGGAGGAGAAGAAGAAGAAGAAGAAGAAGAAGAAGAAGAAGAAGAAGAAGAAGAAGAAGAAGAAGATGAAGCAGAAGCAGAAGAAGGAGAAGAAGGAGGAAGAAGAGGAGGGGGGAGGGAAGGGAGGAGGAGGGTAGATGTTGATGTCCATGAGAAAAAATAGCGTGGGCGAAGGTCATTGAT
>BOPN01011628.1:5000-7500 GCA_017312705.2 Penaeus japonicus | reverse complement strand
CTCTTTGGACCCCAAGCCGATACAATACACGCCACGCGCTTTATTTCCGCTCCTTGGAAACTCTTAATTACATGCCCGGGGTTGTGTGTGATGGGAAGAGGGAGGAAGGGAGTGCGCCGTCCAGTCGATAGATGGCAGCACCTACGGTTTGTTTATTATTATTAGGAATTGACTCTCGGTGACTCTCAAAGGGTTGAATGTTGTTGTTTATGTTGTTGTGAATCTCTTTTGTTTGTGTTTGTGCTGTTGTTGTTATTGTTCTTATCATTATCCTTATCATTATGGTAATTATAGTATTATTATTGATAATATTGCTGATGTTGTGTTGTATTGATTACAAATATGATAACATCATCATGATTAATATTATCGTTATTATTACGATTACTATCATTATTATCATGATCATTATCATCAATCCTATCTTTATCAGTACACACACACACACACACACATACACACACACACACACACACACACACACACACACACACACACACACACTCACATACTTTTCTACCCCTCACAATATGCATCAGATATACAAGAATATTCAAAACAAATATAGATTTGTCAGCATTCGACCGTGCTTCGGGAATACGACTTTTTCAAAAACTTTATAAACGGATTTTCAGAAATGGTCTGTTCTTGAAGAAATAGAATTTGTGTAAAGTTAGCTATGGAAAAGTTACCGAAGGAATTGGATATAAAAAAAGGCGGGTTATTTTTATAGAAAAGTTAAAAATAGGGAAAAGATAGTTATGACAATGGCGAAAATAGTAACGGAATTGTTAAAGATGAATATTAGCAATAGTGTTATTATTACTCTCCTAATGTTGATGATGATGATTATAAAGATGATAATATTGATAATAGTGATGATAGTAGGGATGATGGTAATAACAATAATAATGATAGTGATAATAGTAATTATAACAATAATCATTACCATTATTATCATGATAATGATAATAATGATAATGATGATGATAATGCCAAGAACAAAAGTGCTAATAATGATGATGATATTGATGATAATGAATAATCACAATGAAATGATAATCACCAATTATAATGACAATAAAACCGGCAAATCTCACTATCTAAATATAGATAAAAATATCCTCATAATAATACGAAGGATATCATTAGGAAAATTAACAACTCTTTTAACTAAAACAATAACAATAGCACAAACAACAACAACAAATACAAGAGCAAAAACAAAACATAAAAAGACGAAAAAGAGAATTATATCAATATAATTTTGATGATAATGATGCGATTTTTTTTTTCGTTTTGATTAGTTTAACGAACCAAGAGCTAAAGTTTTAAGATTAGATTTTAGAACTGTACTTCAAAGAGGGAATAAGATTTTATTTATTCATTAATATATGTAGCTTGAGATTAGAAAAAAAATAGTTATAAAATCTATCTATCGTGTCTGTTGCTTGAGATTAAATAAGATATCTTTCTATTAAACTATCTATCTATCTATCTATCCAGTAAGAAAAATAAAAAAATAAAAAAATCACCTAGAGACAAACCAAATTCGCATCGAATTAAACTTAAAACTCCTCACATAACTAACTCTACGGACACAAAACCCTCTTTTCACTACCTTTCAGAAAAGACACGTCCGAAAACATATGAAAAACCGAACGATATCTGACTGAGGCCGAGGTGATTGAGTTAACGCGCGTCTCACACCTTATGGAAATAAGTCTCTCTGTCGTGTTGTGTCCCATATTGTTACGTTCATGTTACATCTCGGTTTCCTAGTCAGTGCCTATGGAAATTCGTTGTTGTGTATACAGCGTGTGTGTACGCTGTATGTGTATGTTTGTGTGTGTGTTTGTGTGTGTGTGTGTGGGGTGTGGGGGGGGGGGGGGGGGGGGGAGGGGGTGTTTGTGTGTGTGTTTGTGTTTGTTTGTAAGTATTTGTTTGTTTGTTTGTTTGTATGAAGAGGGATATTTGAATATAAAAGGTGTATACGTAAAAATGTGTACATGCCATACGTATGTAAACTGTCAATCAATGATTCAAGCACACACACACACATACACACACACACACACACACACACACACACACACACACACACACACACACACACACACACACACACACACACCCTCTCCCCTCACACACACCCTCCCCCAAACACACACACACACACACACAATATTTATCAATTCAATCACCTCTCCATCTCGTAATCCACTAATCACATATCAAAAGCAATTCACCTTCGAATATCCACTCAAGCTTACGAACCCATGGAAAAAAAAAATCCTGAATTAATATCTGAAAGCTGCTATAGGTATAAACACCAGCTTACCAGCTTAACGTGCTGCCCAATAGCATATGCATAGCCAGGAGTGCAGATATTGCACACAGCTTTAACAGATATCCTTCTATCCTTCTGGGATATAAAGTAAACATATCATAGACTGGATTTAAGTTGATTCCTTCCACTCTGGGAATTATATCCCGGTGG
>BOPN01011627.1:0-15261 GCA_017312705.2 Penaeus japonicus | reverse complement strand
TATATATATATATAAACACACACAGTAAATGAAATATGAGAGTAATCACATAATAAACTTAAAAAACATTAGCTCCCCTTCATATGCCAAGAAAATGGTTACATCTTAAAAGAAAACGGAATGACGGGGAACTCAAATAAAATGTCACACAGGGCACTTTTTCTAAAAAGTTAATCTAATTTTAATCATACCTTCCTGTAAATGATGCTTGTATAACTATTACTTTCCTTTCTATCTGCATGAAATCATTCCCTATAATTCTTCCTTTGATTTTATTTCAGTATACGGTGCGATTATTTTAATATTGTTTTCTCGTCAAAACTTGATAAAGGCTTCATAATCACATTTATCTATTTCGAATATGGAAATATATCTGGTAAAATAAAATTGAAAAATGTAAATGGTATTTGAGTTGTAAAATTACTAAAAATGTTGTTTTTGACCAGTCGGAATTTTCTTTTTCTTCTTTTTATTTTTTATATAAAATTTCATATATGAAGAAATAATGATGTTAATATTGATAATAGCAGCAATGAAAATGATGCAACGATAATAATAATGATAAGGAAGATAATAGTAATAGTAATAGCAATGATTATAAACAGGTTCCAGTTTTATAAAGCATTATCAGTAGCTTTCTCCAGTAACAAGAATGACCACATAAGGTGTTATAGCACCCGGGTTCTAATATCGCTAAAGATATCTTGGATTTTAAGTGCCTGTGTCTTTATAGTCGGTCTTCCTTGATTCTTTTTTTCTTTCTTCTGTTTCTTTCTTCTTTTTTCAATCTTCCCTTTTTTTTTCTTTTTTTTTATAGCAGGAATTGATTTTGTGGTAACCGATTTTAATAAGAAGGCGTTTTCCGATTCTGAAGAATTTGTGATTTGTATCTTGATTATGATCTGAAATAGTGTGTAATCTTCGAAATTTGGCGTGAAGAATTTTATAGGATTAATCAGTGTTGGTGTACTCTAATGCTTTTTTTCTTTCTCTCTCTCTCTCTCTTTCTCTCTCCTCACTCTCCCTCTTTCCTCTCTCTTTCTCTCTCTCTCTCTCTCCCTCTCTCTCTCTCTCTCTCTCTCTCTCTCTCTCTCTCTCTCTCTCTCTCTCTCTCTCTCTCTCTCTCTCTCTCTCTCTGTCTCTCTTTGTTTCTCTCTCTCTCTCTCTCTCTCTCTCTCTCTCTCTCTCTCTCTCTCTCTCTCTCTCTCTCTCTCTCTCTCTCTCTCTCTCTCTCCTCTCTTGTCTCCTGCTTGCCTCTCCTTTTTCCCGCCCCTTTATTTTTTCTCTGTCCTTTTTTGTTTCTCTCTCTCTCTCTCCCTCCCTCCCCCCCTCCCCTCTCTCTCTCTCTCTCTCCCTCTCTCTCCCTCTCTCTCTCTCTCTCTCTCTCTCTCTCTCTCTCTCTCTCTCTCTCTCTCTCTCTCTCTCTCTCTCTCTCTCTCTCTCTCTCTCTCTCTCTCTCTCTCTCTCTCTCTCTCTCTCTCTCTCTCTCTCTCTCTCTCTCTCTCTCTCTCTCTCTCTCTCTCTCTCTCTCTCTCTCTCTCTCTCTCTCTCTCTCTCTCTCTCTCTCTCTCTCTCTCTCTCTCTCTGACTCTCTCATCTTGTTTGCGAATACTAACATAGTTATCATGAGCACGTGAAATTATTATCATGCACCATCAGGATTTCTCCCTATTTATCTTTATACCCTTCTTGATGCTTGTTCTCTAGATATTCATGTAAAGCATTCATGCAGGAAGACCCAGGGATATGCTGAAGGCCTTTTTGCTATATTGCTTCCACGTGCCCCGAAGAAGCAGCATAGTGGAAAGGTCTTCAGCATAGTCTTGTGTTTTCCTGTGTTTCCTTTCGTTGTTTTGGTTTGATATTTATGTCTCATCGAGGTTATATGCTATGCTAATTTTCCTCGTTATGTGTGTGTGTATGTGTTGAATCACATATATTACATATTACAATGTTAATAGCAGTGATGATAATGATAATGATGATAGTTATATAATCATTATTATCATCACGACCACTCGCTGCGATCTGGATAATTACTTTTTTTTTAATAAACGAATTCACACTTGATAAAAAAAAGGAGAAATATAAACGTGGATTTGATTTCAAATTAGTTCAAAAATGATTTTGAAATAGGCGGATTCATATCAAAACACGCCGGTCAGCAGGAATCATGCAATCCTATGTCTACATAAATTATATGATCCACGGAAAATAGGGAGGCCGGAAGCGGAGGTTCACAAAACAAAGAAATAAACATCATTTATCTGTAAAGATATATGAATTGATAATGCCTGCAAATAAGGAAAACTATATCACTAATATATTGATGATCATGTTAATGAACTTTTAATAATAAAAAAAATAATGATGATAATGGTTGTAGTAATGATTATGGTAAGTAATTATTATTCTCATTCAGAATAATCACACTGATAATAATAGTAGCATTAACTGTAATAATAACGATAATGCTAACAATAACTGTCACATAAAAAATAAATGAAAATAAAAACAAATTAAAACATTTATTGACATTCCGAGAACGACATAACCACAAACCAGTTTCCTTCCATGCAATCTGTTCATACTTCTTTTCACAACCGACCTTCTCTTCTCATATTTAGGGGTAGGCCTATAAATAAGAGGGCAGTTCTCGCTTCATTTTACCGATAGGTTGAGAATGCAGTGTCTTTGTGAAATGTAATGTTTTTGTTTGTTTGTTTGTTTGTTTGTTTGTTTGGAAGTGTGATAATATTTTTGGGGTATGGGATTTATACGTCTGGCACCGCCGTACTGGTAATGCACACGCACAAGTCTTCTTTTTTTTAACTTCTTGTCTATCGGTCATGTTAGGAAAAGATGCCTTTTGATACCAAAATGAGCAGAGAGTGAGAGAGTTAGCATTAAATCGCCATTAATTTTCGAATAAAGTGGAAAGATTTTGATTCTATTATGAAGGGAGCCAGTTTCTGGAACCCTGGAATGCTCGGCTCCTTAGGCTCCTCCCACCCTCCACCACCACTGGCACGTCGCCCTCTAACTCGAGTTTCTATTGGTAGCCCGCGAGAAAATGCCCATTCTGATTGGCTCTCGGGCATCCCTGGGCACCGCGAGTGGGGGGGGGGGGGAGTCATACACTTGTCGAGTTGAGATCACCGACTGATCGGCCGAGCGCGCACTTGTAGCTATCCACACGCAGGGAGAGGTCGTCGTGACTTTCGCTCCTGTCGTTGTCAATTCTCGTCGTTCGTCTCGACCATGAAGGCCCAGGCTGGCGAATCCGCAATGAGCACCCTTCCCCCCATCAGGAGCGGGAAGGTCTCCAAGGCACGCGAGGACGACCCGGAGGTCACCTTCTACCTGGACAAGCTGCGGCACCTCCTGCCAGCGGCCAACACCAGGAAGCCCCTGGAAAAGAAGCTCAACCGCCTGGAGGTGATCTGGAACGTGATCCAGTACATCAGCGAGCTCCAGGACGTGCTTCAGATGGACGTCCACGACCGCGAGATGGACCTGCTGGAGTACGAGACCAAGAGCATCACCCTGGCGGCGTGAGTCCTTCGGGAGAGAGCCAAGAAGGAGGAAGAGGAGGAGGCGAAGGAGGAGGGAGGAGCGAGTCACCAGCACGAACACGGTCGCTCCGGTGCGTAACCTTCCGCGCACCTGTTGCCCGACCTCGCCGCGCCGCGACAGGAAGAGAGAGGGACGCCACGACCGCCCTTCGGCACGACCCTTCCAGGAAGACGACAAGTGTCTTGCGTGTGTCGTGTTGTTGGGGGAGGCAGTCGTGGGGACATGATCTCCTTATTATCTCTCTCTCTCTCTTTCTCCATATCCATATATCGCTCCGATAAAAGAATAGACATCACGGACCCAATGAAAGTCGATCTGATAAGGTGTATTCACCGGTCGCGGCTGTGGTAGTGCGGTGAACTCTGTGGCAAAGTTCCTATATACGTGAAAACATGAGACGATTTGGTGTTTCGTCCAGTGAAAGTTTTGTCAGACGATTAGAAGAAAAGGTGGGGATGAGTGTTCGCTGTTGGAAGTGAGAAAAATAGAAAAAAAATGTCACAGTTGCCAGTGGATTATATCTTCAGTAAAAGGCCGCCTTAACACCAAAGAGACTTGCCAGTCCAGCCTTAGCACAGCATAACAATAGGTGAGTTTTGAATGAATTTACAGTTTGATTTCAAAATGATTTACAGACGAAAAACTAGTCACTTATGGTTTATTATAATATATCTGAACCTAACGAATAAAAACTAAGAATTCAGAGCTCTTATATACCTTAGAAGATTAGCTAGATGAAATGTAAATGCACCAACTGACGAAGAAGAATTTGTAAACAAGACCTTTATAATTTCATACCACTATATATGTGACCTCTGCCATCTTAGAGATATGTTATTATGTGACCTAAATGTCCTTGATATTTCCAGCTAATGATAAATTCATAGAGAAACTTACTGAAGTCAAAAAGAATATATAAATATATCTACGAAATATATAAGAAAATTTACATATTCAGTCACTGATAAACCAACTTGCACGGGCATATCTACCGATCTGTCTATCTATCTATATCTATCTCTATCTTTCTAAGCTATCTCTATCTCTATCTACATATATCTAAATCTATCTATATATCAAGATCTCTCTATTCATATATATCACCATCTATATCTATCTATCTATCCCTCTCTCGCTATCTATCTATTTATCTATATCTATATCGCTGACTATATATCTGTCTTTATCTATCTGCCTATCTAGTCATATAAATATTTTATCTATGTCTTTCTATCTCCATCTTTATCTGTTTATCTATCTATATCTATGTATACTTCTATATTTCTCTACATATTTATCCATATCTGTTTATATCTCTCTCTCTCTTTATCTATCTAATTATATATATCTGCTATATATATATATATATATATATATATATATATATATTATTACAGTATGGCTGAAAATCCCAGATATCTGAAAAGTGTTGGTGATATTTTTGCTCCAGAGTTTAGAAAAGAGAATATTTGTATCTGTCAACAATGTAACTGTGTAGCAATGAAACCCCACGGGCTATCCAAGAGCATTGCCGACACGTTTGGTGCATACACAAACCCGTATGGTCGTCGTAAAGCACAGTCAAAAAATATTGCCTCTTATGCTACGAGAAGTGATCCCGGAACTATTGAAATTTGTAAAGGTGTCCCATGTGTGGCTAATTTCTTTGGTCAGTATATGTACGGTAAACCAGGCGAATATCAACATTCTAGCTGGGATACTAATATTAAGGATGGTATCAATAAGGACACTTCTATATATATATATATATATATATATATATATATATATATATATATATATAGATATAGATATAGATATATATATATACATACATATATATATATATATATATATATATATATATATATGTGTGTGTGTGTGTGTGTGTGTGTGTGTGTGTGTGTGTGTACGTGTAGGTGTAGGTGTAGGTGTAGGTGTAGGTGGATGTGTCTGTGTATGTATGTATGTATGTGTGTGTGTGTGTGTGCCTGTGTACATACATGCATGCGTGCGCGTGTGCGTACGAGTATGGATCTGAATGTGAATGTGAGTGTAATGTGTGTGCAAATATGATTTCAAGTCTGCGTTCGTGTCCGTGCGAGTGCCCATGTGTGTGTGTGTGTGTGTGTGTGTGTGTCTGTGTGCGTGTGTGTTTAACTCTATGATAATTACAACGTTATAAAATTACGAAACTAATAGGGATCTAGCAATATATATGAGAGCCTTTTAACTTCCTCCCTGAGAGCCCTCAAAAAACAAAACCCTTCCAAACGTTTATATAATTATAATGAAATAAATACGCAAACAAATGAGGGATTAGCATTGGATTCCATTTCTTTTTTCACTTCGTCTATATATATATATATATATATATATATATATATATATATATATATATATATATATATATATATATATATATAAAATACACGAAACTCAATCAGTACATATAAACTCACCTCCTGGTTCTTTGCATTTAGCTTTCTTTCGACTTAAATGGTCAGAACAAAAGAAAATATTTAAGTATACATCATGTTGCAGCATTGCACATCATTTGAGAAAATCAAGCTCTTAAAACCCCATGCGGAGGCAGACTTACGTGGCGGAATTATCAATGAGAACCTCACACTATTAGCAGAATAACAATGACTATTATGTACATGAAATATTTATGTGGCTTTCGTAAGATATGTGGTTTATCTCGGCATTTGTCTAGAATAAGTTATTTTGAGTATGTGGTAATGTGGATTCACGAAAAATTTTGAGAAGTTAAGAGGTGCATAAATGTGCATGATATTAAGTAGGAACAGAACCGCAAAGAGACATAATTTACGAATCTCTGTAGCTCGCTTGCTTAATATCCTGCACTTACATACTTATAAATGGCATGAGTAATCTAGTTCCATTATATCAGCTTACGATCCCCGAGCCCTTCTTTAAACCGAATCGACAGCCGATATCTTCAATTTCACACCAGGATATAATAACATGGCATTTTCCTTCTCGGATTACTGTTTTACTCTCCTGTTGTTCTTTGCAGGTGCAGAAGGATCTTGAGACTAGGCAACCTGAGCTGCCCAAGGGGACATCCTCCTTACCCTCCACCCCTCCTCCCCTCCTCCCTTCCCTCCACTACTTACCTCCCTCCCTCCTTCCCTCCCTCCTTCCACACTCCTACGCCCCCTCCCCTCCCTGATCTCCTTCCCTCCCTCTGCCCAGGCTCTCGACGCCCCCCCCCCTCTCCTCCCTCCTTCCTTCGGCCACTCCCTCCCCCTCCCTCCCCCTTCCTCCATCCCAACCTCGACAACTCCCTCCCACTCCCGCCTCCTTGCCCCTCCCCTCCACGCCCGCGGCACAGGTCACCCTCCCGTGCTGGCGACAGGTGCAACGGTGGGCGGGCGGGCGGGCGGGCGGTCAGGCAGGCGGGTGAGCGAGAGGAGGCAAGGCAAGGCCTGTAACACTCGCTTGGTAAGGAGGTCTTCCTGGTGCTGCAGGAGAAGGGGTGGGGGAGGGAGAAGAGGAATGCGAAGGAGTAGAAGAAGAAGGCGAAGGAGAAGAAGGAAGTGGAGGTGAAGAAGGAGGAAGAGGAGAAGAGGAATGCGAGGAATAAGGAGTTGAAGAAGAAGGCGAAGAAGAAGAAAGAAGAGGAGGTGAGGGAGGAGGAAGAGGAGAAGAGGAATGCGAGGAATAAGGAGTTGAAGAAGAAGGCGAAGAAGAAGAAAGAAGAGGAGGTGAGGAAGGAGGAAGAGGAGAAGAGGAATGCGAGGAAGAATAGCTGAGGAAGGAGGAGGAGAAGAAGACGAAGAAGATAAAGGAAGATCAGGAAGAGATGGAGAACCAAGGAAGAGGAGGGGATGATAGAGAAAGAAAGAGGAAGGGAATTGGACGAGAAGAAGAAGAAGAAGAAGAAGAAAAGGAGTAGGAAGAGGAAAAAGAAAGGAGTTGGACAAGAAGAAGGAGGAGGGGTAAGAAGTCCTCTTCTGGTGACTGGCGGCGAAGAAAACTGATCACTATTATTATTATTATTATTATCGTCATTATTATTATTATTATCATCACCCATACTGCTATTATGAGTGTTGTTATTATTATTATTATTATTTTATTACAACTACTTTATTTTTTGCATTTATTGATATTGCTATTATGATTCTTACTATCGTGAATTGAATTTCTTTTCTTTGAAAGAAAAACAAGATGAAATGAATTTTAGATATATATTTTTTGTGATCTTAAAGGAAAATAATCAATTTAATCATCAACAGTGATTCTTGAAAATAGTAAAAAGAGAGAAACAGACGATAAAGAAGGAAAGAGAGAGAAAGCAAGAGAAGGAAAACTGGATCGAAACCCAAAGAAAAGAAGAATTTTGAAAGAAAACGGAACAAGACGAAAGAAAACGAAATTACGGTGCTAAAGATTCGAAATCGGAAGGTGCTTTTTTGAACGCCCATTAGGTTAATATATTTCTGTGTTTTGCTTTAGTGGTTATTTACAAATAAGTGTCTTGTGTCTTGTTTACTAACGCCTACCTACTACTTTTTGTTTATGCCTGTGGGTATTATTCCCCGATATTATTATTATTGTCATTTCATTCACACAATTTTCATTCATAAAAGTAAATTCCATTCATTCCAAGCTTTTTGGTTCGCTTTTGTAGGGACATAGTGCTTGGATATGTGTGTTTATTCCCTTATACATGTTTGCGTGCGAGTTGTATTTTGAAAGAAAGTAACGAAGTGTGTAAATAGTGACCAGGTACCACAATGTACAAGCATCATGTATCATAACAGGCGTTTTCAGCAAGGAAAGAGAGAGAGGGAGAGGGAGGGGGAGAGGGAGAGAGAGAGAGAGAGAGAGAGAGAGAGAGAAAGAGACAGAAAGAGAGAGAGAGAGAGAGAGAGAGAAAGAGAAAGAGAGAGAGAATGAGTATGTTGCTCCCAAGTGCCCAGCATGCAGGAGCATAACCCTAATTCAATCTCTCTTAGTGTCACCCTCAAGAAACACTCCCTCCTTCTACAAGGGTGAGTTGGACCTCGAACATAATATTAGCAAACCCAAAATACCGTCTCTGAAGGCCAGGAAAAGGGTTGTCATTTCTTTCTCTCTTTCCTAGGTTCGCCCTTCATTCACCGTGAGATGTTGTCAGAGCACATCTTAAGACAAATAACTTTTCCCTTTGGTGTAGAGTAAACAACATCGCTCTGGACGTTTTATTTTTTTATGGTGCTTATTATTGTTATAGTTATTTGTAGCTGATAGAAATTTCACCAGTATTTATCATTATTATTATCATTATCATTGCTATTAGTATTACTATTATCATCATCGCTATTGTTACTATTATTATAAATAGTACAGATAATATTGACATATGGATATTTCTTAAAGACAAAGGGAAAGGTCATTTATATCACGTAATCAGCTCATCCATCCCATTTCATTTCCAAGCTGTCCATCGGCCTATCAAATCGTTATGTAACACTCCACAGAAAAAAAATCGAACTCGTGACGTCACAATATATTTTTAAAAAATGCGAGTGTTGCCAATCCCGAGCTTAAATCATATCATCTACCATATCTCAGCCTATATATATATATATTTCTTAAATAAGCCTACAGATTTAGGCCTTGCTTAGGCTCGCCCCCCCTCCCCCACCATTGGAATTTCGTGATCAATTTACTAATCATTCCTGTGATAGCACGAATTTTTTCTTCTTCTCAAGACCACGCATCTCTGCCAACTTGAATGTATATTTATTGTGATTAAAGACTTGTTTTTGAGCTAACTTTGTGTTTACTTGTCTTTTTTGAGTTTCTGTTTTATTGATGTTACTGTATGTATGTCGGTGTTCAGCGAAAAGAAAGAGGAAAAGAGGTGTTAGAAGATATCTGTTTTACGAATGTAAAATAACATACTCGCATACTGTCATAGCTGCCCATCCTTCACACACACACACACACACACACACACACACACACACAGGCACACACAGGCACGCACACACACACACACACACACACACACACACACACACACACACACACACACACACACACACACACATCCATACACATACACACACACACGAACATACGCATAAACACACACACAAATGATATCCAAATCTAAACAGAAAGAGAGAGAGAAAGAGAGAGAGAGAGACACAGAGAGAGAGAGAGAGAGAGAGAGAGAGAGAGAGAGAGAGAGAGAGAGAGAGAGAGAGAGAGAGAGAGAGAGAGAGAGAGAGAGAGAGAGAGAGAGAGAGAGAGAGAGAGAGAGAGAGAGAGAGAGAGAGAGAGAGAGAGAGAGACACAGAGAGAGAGAGAGAGAGAGAGAGAGAGAGAGAGAGAGAGGGAGAAAGAAAGAGAGAGAGAGAGAGAGATAGAGAGAGAGAGAGAGAGAGAGTGGTTGAGAGAGAGAGAGAGAGAGAGCGAGTTACAACCATCACACCTATTACAAAACCTTCCTCCACAACGAACACAATCCAAAGACCCAACAGGTGTTGTAAAAGTCACAGAAATATTCAGAATCAGATAACGCCGCTCGAAATGCGAATTTTCACAACTTCGAACAACTTCCCATAATTAGTCACAGATAATAAAACCACTGATGGACCTCTGGAATGTAAAGTGACTTTCTTTTCCTATAGTCCTCGCTGAAGTAACTTTTTTTGTTGTTGTTCACAGAATGAGATTTAGAAAAAAAGTGTTTTTAATACATATCAGAACTATTAATTTCTTACTGTTATGGTTGTCCTAAAATCAAGAAACTGGGGAAATTAGAAGTATAATGAAAGACTATTAAAGAATGTCAATTAAGCATAGTCAAAAGTCATTTTAAAATATTCTATCAAACTTTAGTATAGTTTCCCCTCCACAAAACACATACCTTAACCTACATAACACGAATAAGTGTTATATCTGACATTAAGTAGATTTATAACGTCTGAAAGTACTCGAAAACAAATGAAAACGAAACAAACTGAAATGAAGAATGACAATAAAAAAAAATACGAAGAACATGAGACTAGAAAAAAAAACAGTAGACAAGTAGGTTTTGAAACTGAACGAAAACGTGAAAAGAACAGACGACTGTAGAGAGAGCTGGTCGTCAGGAACTGGTTATCTAAAATATTTTTAAAAAAAGAATATAAATATAACAAACTAATAAGTCTTCTTAATAACAGACAAGAAATCGTTTTTTGTTTTTTGTTTTCATTTCTAACGTGTAAGATTTTTTTTTACTTATCTCTCTCTGTAAATTTCTAAATGTGCCTTTCTTAATTACGAAACGTAGGCAGTATAATCACACACATACACGTGTATACAAATATATACATACACACAAATATAAATATATACAACATATACCATATGTACATTGTGTATTAACATATTTCCATATACAATCCACACATTCACACTAACCTGCAGCGCACAAATACATAGTTAAAGAAGACAAAACAGGTAGAACGCCCCGCCACTCACGTGTTGGCGCTGGCCCTCTGCCGGCGAACCGAGGAACTAACCTGCGATGGCGTGACCTCGCTCGCCCAGTGCCCGGCTGCCGCGTGGGCGCTCGTCACATTCATACATAATTTAAAGTGTTGAGCTTTGTCATTACTATTTATATCGAAATGGTTTAGGATTTTTGGTTTTAAGTATTGTTTTTTTGAGATTTGTTCATTGATGGGGAGAATATTTATGATAGATTTACAAGAAACTTTTGTGTTGTTCTGATTTTCCGACGAATATTTCATGGATCATGAATAATTAAATACTTTTTATTTAATACTATTATCATCAAAGAATTACCAGACACAAAACAACTTTTTTCTCCCTCTCTATCATCGAGAAACCCCTTATTGTAATAAATCAACGTGACGCCACAACTTCAGTTTTACTTCAGTTTTGAAGTTAATTACTCAGCGGTTGCGGGGTCAAAATTAAACCGCCATTTAAAACAACCAACCAAACAAACAGAACTACCATAACCGAAAATTCTTATCAAAAGAATATAAAAGATTAAAAGATAATAAGAAAAAAAAGAGTAGAAAGTTACAGTCAGAACTATAAAACTCCTTAATAATTTAGCCCCGTAATGACTACCTCTCTTAGAATCAACCGCCATTACTCTCCATTTAAAACTGCGCGGTTAGGTTAGCGAAGGAAATTTCACCGCCATTATGTGTTTATTTCGTAGATTTCTATAGAAGCTGAATGGTGGTCGTGACCCTAGTATAGCATTTAAGGTTAAGTTTTTCTGTTTTTTTCCTACAACGAACGAAGTCGTAAACAAGTTTTTTTGCTTAGTATAATTGTACTTAAACGGTTTATAGGAAGAAAGAGAGAGAGCGAGAAAAAAGAGAGGAATAGAGAGAGAGCGAGAAAGAGAGAGAGACACACAGAAAACATCAAAATGATCAAACGCCAAATTACCCAAATACCCATAAATTTACCCTCACACAACATTAAATAAAAACAAAAACACAAAAAAACACACAAAAAAGACCAAAAAACGAAAAATCACCCCTAAAAACATATTAGAAATACTATAAGATCTCTCAAAACTTATACCAGTCCTCATGGCGCAGTGGATAGCGCGCTGGACTTCTAATCCAGAGGCCGCGGGTTCGAATCCCGCTGAGGATGCAATGTTTAGGTCGAATTTAGAAGAAAACGGCCAAATTGCTGACGTAATTTGCATAATATGAATAGCTTTCCGTAAAGTGAATAGAAATAATGAATACTCAACTACTTAACGCGGGATGCATCCGCTAAAAAAAAAATGGCGGGAGAAATCCGGTTAAAATTTTACTGAAGCGTTTTATTTTGGTCGGAATGTAGAGAGGCACCTGATGTTATATATATACTATGATTATATAGAAGCCTGTCGTGCTAAGCGACTAAAACGAATTGAATAATCAATTTGAGAAGCTGAAATTAACAAAAAAAAAAAAAAAAAAAAAATTGTATGGTAGGGTATATGTAGGGTTCGAATCCACATACAAAAAACTAAATGCTTTTTAAACGTACTATTAAAACCGATGTTTATTATTACTTTGGGCGTTTAGACTGAGCCTCACCATCATATTACAAGATGAAATAAAAAGAAACTATCAATAAAGGAAATAAATAAAGCAAAGGATGTTAAAAATAAAGAAGAAAAAAATATATTTAGGCACCGACCCCCCTACCCTCTTAGAAAATAAGTCACTAACAATGAACTAAGTATCGTAAATGAATAATAATAATGATAATAATAATAAAACACTTCATAGATACTTCTTTAAAAAAAAGAATAAAAATCTAGACTCATAATTCGAAGAAGGAAAATTATAACATAATATAAGGTCTCGGTTTTACAAGCACCGGATATGAGTCATATGACATTATTTAGAAGAGACATTTATTTATTTATTTTGTATTTTTTCCTTGCCCGGTAAGCTTCAACATTAGAGAGAAAATTACAGGGATAATGATAATTAAGATGATAATAATCTTAATGATATTAATGAGGATAATCTTAATTATATTAATGAGGATACTCTTAATGATATAAATGATAATGATTTTTATAATAACGATAGGGATAACAATAATAAGGATAACAATAATTCTAAAAATATTATAATGCTATAAATAATGATAATAATAACGATTGATTATGATGCTAGTAAAGATCATAATAAAAATACTAACGATAACAATAACTATAACAACAACACTAATTATAATAATCATTACAAAAATAATAATAATTACAACAATGACGAAAACAACAACAAATTAAATAATAAAAAAATATATATATTAAAAAATAAACTAAAATAACGGTGCACTTTGGTTCTGAAAGATCACGAGGTTAGACACATACACATTACTACGTGTTTTCAGGACCATCATTGGGGTTATTATGCTGAGCGAAGATTTTTTTTTCTTTCGTTCTTTTATCTTTTTAATGTGGATTTCTCGTTTCTGTGGAAAATTTGACGGGGAAGGAAGACGATTTGCTGGGATTATTTTGAATGGTTTGATTCAAAAGTTAAGGTATATTCGCCTTTCAAAGATAGAAGTAAATATGATGCACATGTATACGCGCGCAAATACACACACAAACATACACATACACAAAAATGCAAACACATACACACACACACATACACAAAGTAACAAACACATACACATAAAAAATACAAACATGCACATACACGCACACGCGCACGCCCCATTATCCACATATAAAAATAAACGCATAAACATTCACACAAACACAGATAAGCGCAAATACACACGTAATCATACATACAAACATGAAAGACACACACACACAAACACACACACACACAAACACACACACACACACACAAAGACATAAACGCAAACACACACACACACATAAAATGTACGTTACCCAAAAAATACATATATTACCTTTCGGTATTCACGAAAAGTGATATAATTTCTTTGACAAATATAAGGACTATGCTAAAAATAACCTTTGACACCAAGATCACTCCACGTTTTCTATTCCCATAGGAATTCATAGATGGCGCCAGTGAGGGTTTTCCCGCCCGGAGTCGCTTACTTCGAAAATTAGTATGTGTACCGACAGGTGGCAGCACCATCGTCATCACACTTAAATAATGTGAAATGTGATAGTGTCCTAGACGATAGTGTTAAAAACAGTTCTATACTCGTGGCATAGACGATTTGTGGGATAATCTTGTTGTCAAAGACTTTTTTAAGGACAATCTTTACCTTTTTTGAAAGGAAAAAAAAAGCACAATACATGATGTTTCCCTGTATTTCTTGTTATTTCATATGTTTAGATTCATTCACTCTTTTTATTTTAATATTCATAGTCGTGAATAAAGATACATAGGGTGTTCTGTGTATCTTATTTTCTTAAGGTATTTTAAAACTCATTTATTTTTCTATCAATATTCATAGCCATATTTATATCTACATGTCTATCTGTCTAATTAAATAACACGCATAAATTGACAGTTCTATTCATAAATCATATCACCTGCCAATTATATCAGTAAAGCTAAATATTTTAACGCACAGACGCGTGAGATCACACATGCCAATAACCATTAAATATACGAATTTATTTGCATACTCACATTTTATAAATAATCAAAAAAATAAAAACAACCATTTTGGAATATAGATAAAAATAAAAAACCTCCAGATATCATCTCAAAATAGACCTTAACCCTTTCTTAAGGCCATGCCGATTACGACATTATCGTGAAGAATTCTTCCCGGTAACTTAATCACAAGAGGTGACACCCACACGTCACACACACGTCATACAAAGATGATTTACGATTCATCAATATTCATCCCTTTTCACATCATTTGGAAGGGGGGGAGGGGGTCACTGCCCTTCCCGGTGCCAAGTTACACAAATGGCACTCGATGCGGTGTCAGGATGTCATGGGAGAATAGTGCCAGCGAGGTGGTGGACGGTGTCAGCCAGTCCGTCGTCAGTGCATGACACGCGGTTTGGCTCGAGCGAAGAATGTTTACGTTGGCGCGTCGCTTGAGTGACAGGGATACAGGTGTGGATGCGAGCCGGATGGATATAGAGAGAGCTATGTATTCGATTATATATATATACATACACACACACACACACACACACACACATATATATTTATATATATA
>BOPN01011626.1:0-10000 GCA_017312705.2 Penaeus japonicus | reverse complement strand
GTTATGGTTATTACTGTTGCTATTATTATTATTACTATTACCATTATCACTATCATTATCGATATTGTTATCACTATTATCATTATTATTGACATCATCGTCGTCATTATTATCATCATTATTATTATCATTTCTATTATCATCATTATTATTATTATCATTATTATTTCATTTTTATTATTATCATTATCATTAATATTATCATTATCATCATCATTATCATTATCATCATCATCATCATCATTATTATTATTATTATTATCATTATTATTATTATTATTATGATTATTGTTGTAAATATTACTATTACTATTATTGCTATTATCATTATCATTATAATCATCGTTATTATCATCATCATTATAATCATTATCATTATTATCCTTATCCTTATTTCTTGTTATTATCATAATTATCATCACTATCATACTGTAACTGCTATCATTATTATCATTATCACAATTTTTATTATCATTATCATTACTAATATCGTCATTACCATTATCATCCTTATTACAATCACCATCATAATCATCATCGTTATTGTTGTCACTATTACAATCATCATCATCACTATTCTTGTTATTATTATCAATTATGATAATCATGTTGTTATTGTTATCTTATTACTGTTATTGTTATCATCATTGTCATAATTATCACTATTGTTATTACCCTTATCATTATCCTTGTTATTGTTATCATTATTGTCGTCAACATGATAATGATCATTGCTATCATTATTATTAATGTTGTTATCAATTTGACGGGATTGTCATGGGACAAAAAAAAGAACTTGCACAGGAATATTATTAATCATTACGGATTAAATCTACACTGTAAAACTGACAGGTGTTTACATCTTGTTTACATCTGACATTCATGTTCACATATTGTTTACATCTGAATCCTTGTTTACACCTGACATCTTTGTTTACATCTGATATCCTTGCTTACATCTGACATCCTTGTTTACATCTGACATCCTTGTTTACATCTAACATACTTGTAATATCTTGTTTACATCTGACATCCTTGTAATATCTTGTTTACATCTGACATCCTTGTTTACATCTAACATCCTTGTAATATCTTGTTTACATCTAACATCCTTGTAATATCTTGTTTACATCTAACATCCTTGTAATATCTTGTTTACATCTGACATCCTTGTTTACATCTTGTTTATATCTGACGTCCTTGTTGCCTTCAGGATATACTGTGACTGATATCACTGCAATCACTTTTGAAATGGATTATGAGTTTTACCAACGTCATCACCATAATCCCTATCCGTCATCACTATTGTTAACACCATCGTTACTATGATTACTATAATCGTCTTTGTCTGTAACATGATCTTCAATATAATTATCATTATTTTCCTTGTCATTAACATCCTCCTAACTATCAATACCACGGCCTTAATTATTGTTAACATTATCCTAACTACTTTTACCATTACCCTCCCTATCATCAACAATATATCCACTATCAACACCATTATCCTCATTAGCCTCAGCATTGCAAACACTATCTTCACCGCAGCTACTATCGGCCTCAATGCAGTACACATCACTGTCACTGCTTTTACCAACACCGGCAATCAAGTTGTTGTCAATCACGGTACAATCACGCCCTAAATCGGGTGCGCAATCACGCCCACCATCCACACTGTCGGATATTACGCCTGCACGCACAGCCTACCTGGACCTCCCCCCCCCCCCTAGCGTACCTACTACCCTGGTCGTCACTTCTCTGTATCTCATCGCTTCTCTTTATGGGCGTGCATAATTTCTGTCCCTTTTTGCTATGCTTGGCTCGTTTCAGTTTTTTTTTGTTAATAAATTCTTATAGCATCATTCGTGTACTTTTATAATATTTCACCTATTCCTTTGAATACACACACACACACACACACACACACACACACACACACACACACACACACACACACACACACACACACACACACACACACACACACACACACACACACACACACACACACACACACACACACACACACACACACACACACACACACACACACACACACACACACGACGCGCGCGCACACTAGCAGTTGGGTACACAGACTACTCATCCGTCATCACCTCATACGGTAACGTCACAACACATCTCATTTGGGCTACATCTCTCATTTATCTTTTCATCCCTCTCTTTCCCTTTCATCACGATTTATTTTACACACTCCATCTCTCCTTCCCTTTGCCCCCCCCCCCCCTTCTCTTTCTTTGCCTCTCTGTTACTTCTCTGCTTCACTATATATCCCTGTATGTATGTTTATCTATCTAGATTCTCTCTCTCTCTCTCTCTCTCTCTCTCTCTCTCTCTCTCTCTCTCTCTCTCTCTCTCTCCCTCCCTCTCTCTCTCTCTCTCTCTCTCTCTCTCTCTCTCTCTCTCTCTCTCTCTCTCTCTCTCTCTCTCTCTCTCTCTCTCTCTCTCTCTCTCTCTCTCCCTCCCTCCCTCCCTCTCTATTTCTCTCTCTCTTTCTCTCCATCTTCCACGGTCTCCGTCTCTCTGTCTTTCCATCCCCCTCTCTATCCCTCTCGTCCTCCTCCTCCTCCCCTCCTCTTCTCTCCTTTCCCACAAAACCAAACAATATATAATTAGGAGTCATGCAACGCCCCCCTCTCCCTCCCCCTACACGCCTTAAAACAGATGAGGATCGGGATGCGCTTTACCCCACGATCTCCATCAAGCTAGGCGTGTGCGTGTGTGTGTGTTTCTAATCATTGCACGTAAGTTTGTTGAAGTATAAAAGTACATAAGATGTACGTATATACAGACATACATACATACATACATACATACATATATATATATATATATATATATATATATATATATATCTATATATATATATATATATATATATATATATATATATATATATATATATATATGTATGTATGTATGTATGTATGTATATATGTATGCATTCATGCGCGCGCGCGCACACACACACACACACACACACACATATATATATATATATGTGTGTGTGTGTGTGTGTGTGTGTGTACACAAATGCACACACAGCAATTGCATCAACATATGTGCATGTAACTAAACTTAGCACTTCTGGCTACTTTAAGGTCAGGACACATACACTGAAAGCACGCACACAAAACAGCCTCACACTACCCCCTCCCCCTCCCTGTCAGCCACCCCCACCCCTCCACCCCATCCTAACCGTAAACAACTGTGTGACTTATGGTTATGGAGGAATTGAACCGTTTGAACACCGCCATTGAGCCGGGGTAACTGTTCATATTTACTGGCCGTGCGTGTTCACTTTTTTGCGGTTGTTGTTCTCAGTCTAAGTTCTTTAGTGTCTCTTAGTTCACCTTTTATATATGTATGTTTTTATCTTTGTTCATGGGTAAAGGACTTGTTTTAAAAAGAGATGGATGAGCGAGATACGGAAAGTGTGAGGAAGACAGAAAGGGAGGGGCGTAGAGAGAGAGAGAGAGAGAGAGAGAGAGAGAGAGAGAGAGAGAGAGAGAGAGAGAGAGAGAGAGAGAGAGAGAGAGAGATGGAGAGAAATAGTTAGGCCGACGAAACAAGAAAAAGAGGAAAACGGGTAGAGGGAGAGATAAGAAAGCAGAAGGTAAGAACCAGCAGAAAGGGAGACACAAGAGACGGGAAAGGGAAAGAGGGAAGGAGGAAGCAGACACACCGAGAGCGAAAGATAGATAGATAGAGAGAGAGAGAATAAGAGAGAGCAAGCGGGCAGAAGCGAGCTAAAGTTGGGCCATTAAAAACAAAAATCGAATCATCATTTACGCAGCGCTGGAGGGAGTAACAAATTCCATCCTTCTTAATCACCTCTAATGAGACGGAGTAGTGGGGAAGTCTTTGTAACTTGGCGCATCTTCCTTCCTGTTGTAATTATCGAAGACTGGGCAATTTGAGGTAATTCAATCTTAGCGTGCTACAATAAGCGGGACCAAATCGGCCGTGTTGGGAGATTACCTGAGCATCTGAGCTCAACCCGACTAAAAACTACTCAACGCTCTTTGCCTGCACGTCGTCCTAAGCCACGGGAGCTATTGCCGAGGGGTTTTCGTCCTTGAGGCCTGTTGCAATACGGGCGTGCAAGACGACGGCACGAGACGGCGTGGGATATGCTTCTGCTGCCTGCTGGCCCCCGCTGTGCTTTCTTTGCCCGGCCAAAACTCATTGCGGAGGCGCCGTAAATCATGTATTTCTACGAGACAACGCCGATGGCCGCCAGCGGTGGTTTCCCAACTGCCGGTAATCATTATCGGCCCGTTCACGCCTCGCCCATAAGGCTCATCCCCCAGTATCTTCTCATCCCTAATTCACCCTTAAGACGCGTGCCTCCAGAGCCTTATTGGAGCGCTAAATGGTTTTGAGGCAGAATGGCGATTCATAATGGGCGGAAGATGGCGTGTTTGGCCCCTGCACGCCATCTCGCGGCACCAGATTCTTTTACGTCACCTCTTTCCCGCGCGCGCGAACGAAAGGAATTCTGAGATGCGGCTTAAACATTTGCTTAAGCCGTTGCATTCGTGGCGAGCTGAGGAGGCGAAAACAACAAGGGAATAAAAAGGAAATGAAAATAATTGGATGGCGGTATTTATTGCAATCAAATCGCCGATCCTCCATCCAGTGCGTGTTTTTCTCTTTCTTTTTTGATCATCCTCGCTTGTCTTTTTTTGCTTCCCTTAATAGCCTGGAGCACTCGAACAAAAGAAAAAGTAAAAAAAAAGAAAAAAAAAATCCACGTCTTCGAACAACGTGTCGTTCTTTTAGAGAGAGAGAAAAAAAAAAAAAAAAAAACAGAAGACAGACGCGTTGCGGGTGTTGATGCTACGCGAACGATTCGTCTGGCGCCGTCTCATCTCTCAACACAAGGGCCCGCGCGGTGATGAATGGCAGGCGGGATAGCGCGCCGCACGAGGGGGAATAAATGAAGTGAGGGGAAGGCTGCGGTAAATACGAGGGGTTAAGGAGGTGGGTCCAAGCCCTGATCGCCCAGTTGGTTAATGAGCGCCGGAAACTCTATACCAGAAGAAAGGAGAACGAATCGTAACAAGGTGTTTGATTGTTCCCCGCGCTTTTTTTTTTTTTTTTTTTTTTTGGGGGAGGTTAGGAGTACGGGGAGGGGGAAGGGGGGAGAGGCGGGGAAGGAGAGACTATGAGGATGAGTAGTAGGGAGAGAGAAAGTGAGTGAGACAAAGGTAGTCAGACAATAGACAGAGATAGATAGATTGATAGATAGATCGATAAACAGACTGATAGACAGATAGATACATAGATAGAGAGGGAGAGGGAGATAGAGGGGGAGGGAGAGGGGGCAAGAGAGAGAGAGAGAGAGAGAGAGAGAGAGAGAGAGAGAGAGAGAGAGAGAGAGAGAGAGAGAGAGAGAGAGAGAGAGAGAGAGAGAGAGAGAGAGAGAGAGAGAGAGAGAGAGAGAGAGAGAGAGAGAGAGAGAGAGAGAGAGAGAGAGAGAGAGAGAGAGAGAGACTTAGAGAGAAAGTTAGAGACAGAAACAGAGACAAAAAGACGGAGATACGGAAACAGACAGAGAAACACAGGACACAGAGATAGAGAAAGAAAAAAAGAGAGATGGCGAAATAGATAGATAGATAGATATGAAGATATAAGGTGATAAAACATTGTGAACAGGTAATGTGATATAGAAATAGACATTAAAAAAACGTACACAGACGCGATAGATAGTTATAAACGTAAACAGCAACTGAAACAAGACAAAAAGACAGCAAGACAGAGAGACGGAATGATAAAGGTAAGGAGAAGGTTAGATAGTCAAGCTATCCTGGCAAACGATAGAGATGTAGATAAGTAAAGTTAGAAAGATATAGATAGATATATTATTTAGATATAAT
Source organism: Penaeus japonicus (assembly GCA_017312705.2). Taxonomy (NCBI): domain Eukaryota; kingdom Metazoa; phylum Arthropoda; class Malacostraca; order Decapoda; family Penaeidae; genus Penaeus; species Penaeus japonicus. The sequence goes on along the minus strand of BOPN01011626.1, from coordinate 4,097 downwards.
ACTAATAGATAGAAAGATAAATAGATGGACAGATATTGGATAAATAGATGGAGAGATATATAGATAGGTAGGTAAGTACGCAAGGAAGAAGATAAAAGAGAGAGAGATAGAGAGAAAGATTATGTATGTATATATATATATATATATATATACATATATATATATATATATATATATATATATATATACATATATATATGTATATATATGTATATATATATATATATATATATATATATATATATATATGTATAGATCGATAGGTAGGTAGATAGATAGATAGTTAGATAGATAGATAGATATATAGATAGATAAATTGAGAAAGGGTGGAAGGAGGTGGAACGGTCGACCAGAGAGCCACAAAAATAATCGTAAAATACAAAATAAAAAAGGAAAAAAAGACAGATTAGCTTTAAGCTGACCCAAGCTGAAATCTCTCGAAACAAAGGCTAGTCGCCAGCCGCGTGAGAATGAATGAACAGCTCGGATACTACGACCTCCACGACAGCTACGAGATCGTTATGACTGCGACACAACCACCCGGCCGCTACTACAGGTTAATCAGGGAGCATCACGGCCTATACGGTAATGGGGTGAGGGTGGGGATGGGGATGGGTGGGAGGGGGTGGGGGGGAGGACTTGGGTTTGCTCTTTGGCTGTCTTTTGCTTTGTCTGACTCTCTGTTTGTTTGTCTGTGTGTCTCTCCATCTCTCTCTCTGTCTCTCTCTCTCTCTCTCTCTCTCTCTCTCTCTCTCTCTCTCTCTCTCTCTCTCTCTCTCTCTCTCTCTCTCTGGAGATGATGAAAATTAATATCACTCATTAGCAATCATTATTGTAGCTTGATTAGTAATCCAAGGAGATGGGAAGCGGAGACGCCATGCATCACGGGGCGGACCTGCCGTCCTGGGGTGGGGGTGGGGGAGGGGGGTGGAGGTATAAGAGGAGGGAGGGGGGAAGCCTGGGAGTAAGGGGGGAAGGAGGTCTTTAAGGAGGACACAAGTAGAGGGGGGGGGGGTGTTGAGGGGAGGAGGAGGGGAAGGGGGTGAAGAAGAAAGGAGGAGGGGAGTGTGGGTGTAGAGGGGAGGAGGAGGGGGAGGGAGGCCCACACGGAGGAGATAGTAGGTAGTACCGAGTCGTGCCGTAGTAGTACTACTATGAAGACCGGAGTGATTAGGCGTCGGGTGATTACTCAAGGCCGTGATTTAGTGTATTCTTTAATTAGGTGAGGGGGGGGGGGGTTATTACCACCGTTAATTGGGCTGCTGGGGGTGGAGATGAGGGGGAGGGGGAGGGGGACCCAGGCGAGTGGGCGAGTTGGGGGAGGGAGAGGGAGAAGGAAAAGGGCATGGGACATAAGCAAGGGGAGATGTAGTGGAGTATAAATGCGTGTGAGTACGTAAAACTTGCCAAGCAACAATTTGCATATGAAAAATGTGTCACAATCATAATTCCCTTTCCATCAAATACATATCATTCTTTCATGAAATAGAACAAACGAATTCTTAGCATGTAGTTCTTAGTTTTTTCCTGTAATAATGTTCTGGATATTGTCCTATCCATCTCTCATAACTTTATTTTCGTGCAAAGATATTGCTAGTTTTCATATGATATCATAATATCAATAATATCATTGTGTAATTATTGCTACTTTCTCAAGCAAAATTATTTCATTGATAATTGTCTGACAGCAACTACAGTGACTTCTATAAAATACTGAAACTAATACTTATAAATTAATGATGAAAATAGGGATCGTATTGATAATTGTGATTACAGAAATCATCATGATAATAATACTGAAGATTAGGATACATGATTATAGTCATAATAATAACATTAATGATTATGATTATAATAATAATGATAACGATGAAGAAAATAATAAGGATGATAATAACAATGATGATATTAGTAATATCAATGGTAGTAATGATACTACTAATAATGATAGTAATGAGAATACTGATAATAACAACAATAACAACAGCAATAATAATAATGATAATCATACTGATAATGAAGGGATAATAATAATAACGAAGATGATATTGATAATGATAATAATAATGATAATAATAATGGTAATAATAACAATGATAATGATAGTGATGATAATTATAATAATAAACATATTGGCAATAATGATATTGATGATATTGATAATAACAACAACCATGATGTTCATGATAATAACAATAATAATGATATTAATCATAGTAATTGTAATAATGATAATAACAAAAATGTTAGTAATAATAGTAATTGTGGCAACAATGAAAACAATGAAAATAACAATAAATTCAACAACAACAGCAAACGATGATAATTATGATAGCAATAGTAATGACAACAATTATAATAATCATAATAATGATGATAATTATAGAAATAATATCAATGATGAAAATGATAACATCGACAACGATGATAACAGTGAAAATGATAATGATAACAATGATGTGATAATAGCTGTAATAATAATGTTATCTATGATAATGAGGATGGTTAGATCATAACAATATGACCAGTAATAATTACAATGATAATGGTAATAGGAATAATAGTATTGATGATGCTAATATTAATAGTAGCAATAATGACATCAATTTCACAAGTTTTATTATCATTATTACAATAAGCGTTATATAGTGTCAGGATCACTATCACTGTATAACGTATTATTATAATCATTATTATTTCTATTATCATTGTTATCATTATCTTGTTATTATTATCTTTACTATTACTATTTTCTTTACTATCATTAGTATCACCATGATCATTATTATCGTTATTCTTTTAATTGTTATCATTATCATTATTATGATCATTGTCATAGAAATGATAATATTGATCATTATCATTATCATCATCATTAGTATGACTTTTTTTATCCTTGTTGTCATTATCATCATCGTCAGTATTATTGTTATTACTATTGTTATTATTACTGATATAATCATTATTATTACCATCATCATTACAATTATTATCCCCATTATTATCATTATCATTATAATCATCTTCATCTTTATCGTAATCATTCATATTTGTATTATTACTATTGTAATTACTATGAATAATGATAAAATGATGAATAACAGTGATGATGAGGATAATAAACATGATAGCATTAGTAATTGTAATATTAGTAATATTGTTAATTATGATAATAACAATGATAATGACAGATATAATAACTATTATCATTATTTTTTTATCATCATTACCATCATAATTACCGTGGTAACTGTAATAATGATAACTGCTAACAATGATCAAATTAATATAACTAATGAAGGTGATGATAATGATGATTAAAATAATCATATTTATACTTATAATCATAATTATAGCCATAACTTTAAACCGGATAAAACTAAATGAGTTTTAGTCTACGGAAATAAAACTTACATTTCAATTACCGCGTCGGAGTGGGAAGTTTTTCTTCCAGTGTGATATTGCACAAAGGAATTATTTTATCTCTATTCTATAAAAACAACTTTCACTTAAAGAAAGGTATTAATAGTAATTACCAATGGAACCCTTAATTAATGGTAAATGAATAATAAAAAAATAATTGATAATCGTGTCATGTAAATCCTTTTCTTTCAATCCGACTATAGTTAATTTCGGAATAAGTAAACGGTTCATTTTTATGCGTAAAGTCTCTGTAGTTGAGGTGCATTAATATCGTCACTGCTGTTCTTATCAGTATGAAATCTCATTGCCTGTATTAATTATTCATTTATGTGTATAACTTTTTCTCTTCTTTAACACACTAACCTCTCTTGCCATCTTCTGTATCGTTGATCATATAAAAACGATTATACAGTATTCCACTTTCAAATTTCCCATAGAGATGTACAGTATATATGAATACAAAACATGACGAGTATGATTATATACATATGTTTATGTGTGTATATATACATTTATACACACACACACACACATATATATATATATATATGTATATATATATATATGCCGGGCACTCGGCAGCAACGGAATCAGAAATTCAAGTCCCAAATCAGTTTACCGAGGTTATATGTATGTGAGAAGATGGTAGAATGCAGTAACGCATTTTTAATATA
>BOPN01011623.1:0-7500 GCA_017312705.2 Penaeus japonicus | reverse complement strand
ATCAGAAAAAAAACGAAAACTTTGGTATACTTTTCTTAAACTTTCGAGATGATGAAGCTGCCATTGCAGGTGGTGATGGATGGGTGCAATCATGACCTGCTGAGGAGGGGAGTCCATCTCCTTGTGTTCTCTATCTCTCTGTCTCTTTCTTTCTCTCTCTCTCTCTCTCTCTTTCTCTCTCTCTCTTTCTCTCTCTCTCTTTCTCTCTCTCTCTCTCTCTCTCTCTCTCTCTCTCTCTCTCTCTCTCTCTCTCTCTCTCTCTCTCTCTCTCTCTCTCTCTCTCTCTCTCTCTCTCTCTCTCTCTCTCTCTCTCTCTCTCTCTCTCTCTCTCTCTCTCTCTCTCTCTCTCTCTCTCTCTCTCTCTCTCTCTCTCTCTCTAGGTGTTTCAGCATTAAACTGCTAAGGGAATATGCATATGCATGTAGTTCTATATGTCTTTCTCTATCTCTGTCTTTGTATCTATCTATTTGAATATATATATATATGAGCATTTAGTAAATTTAAGTTTGTATTATTATATGTGTAAGTACCAGAGCAAAGACAGATCTATGCACCGATAAGTAGTCCAATAAATAGATCGATAGACAGGAAGACACATAAATAAGTAGACATATAAATAGATCGATAGACAGGAAGACACATGGATAAGTAGTCCAATAAATAGATCGATGGACAGGGAGACATATAAATAAGTAGACTTATAAATAGATCGTGTAAGGCACTGGTACTGATATTTGGAACTCCAACTTTTCTAGACAGCTGCGTTTGTTACCGGAAGGTCTGAAGCGTAGAAAGTGACTGAGAATTTGTATTTAAGAAGGACACAGAAGGAACCCATTGCAGACATACAGCAGAGATCAGGACAGAGAGGCCAGACAGACATACAAGAGCGAACAACTCTGACCTCCGGCCTTCTGCCAGAGTCTGGTGTATTAACAGTCCACAATAAAGACCATGGCACGTGAACGTCTGTCTCTTATCCACCGGATCACAACCAGGGCATCGAGTGGTTATCACAACTGCTCTCAGTGGTGGGTTACAGATCGATAGACAGGAAGACACATTGATATAAGTAAGTAGACATATAAATAGGTCGATAGACAGGAAGACACATTGATAAGTAGACATATAAATAGATCGATAGACAAGAAGACACATGGATAAGTAGACATATAAATAGATCGATAGACAGGAAGACAAATTGATAAGTAGACATTTAAATAGATCGATAGACAGGAAGACACATTGATATAAATAAGTAGACATGTAAATAGGTCGATAGACAGGAAGATACATGGATAAGTAGACATATAAATAGGTTAATAGACAGGAAGACACATAAATAAGTAGACATATAAATAGGTCGATAGACAGAAAGACACATTGATAAGTAGACATATAAATAGATCGATGGAAAGCTAGCTAGACAGGAATAATAATAGATAGCTTAACATAGAAAAGGCAGAGAGATAAGGTCCTTTGAATGAATCTGCCCGACAAAAAAAAAAAAAAAAAAAAAAAAAAAAAAAAAAAACGCGTGTCCTGGAATTTACCTAAATGGCTGTCAAGAAAATGGGTTGCCGTGACAGCAGAGCTCTACGTCCTGATAAGAAGGGGGGGGGGGGGGCAGGGAGGAGAGGAGGAGTGAAGAGGGGACGAGAAGGCAGTGGGAAAGGAAGGGGATAGGAGAGGAGAAAAGATAAATGGGGAGGAAGAGGAGGAGAGAAGAGGGGACGAGAAAGCAGTGGGAAACGAAGGGGAGAGGAGAGGAGAAAAAGATAAATGGAGAGGAAGAGAAGGAGAGAAAAGACGAGATGAGGAAATAGTGTTGGAAGTGGAAGGGAAAGAAGAAAGGATAGGAGGGAAGAAAGAGGAGGAAGGGAAGAGAGGGGGGAGGAAGTGAGTCAAAGGTTTACCTCGCCGGAGACTTTGAGATAAGCAATGTGTTGCAGATGTGGTTGCAGAAAGTCAAATCTAAAAGCTTTCGGAGATATATGCATGGGGTGGGAGTGGGTGCTAAGGAAGCCTATAAGAGAAAGAGTAAAGAGATAAAGAAAAAATATGTTACATCAGTAGACACAGTTCAGAAGTGAGAACCAGTGCAATATTCACTCATTATCTACTTAGGTATCTTCTGACTCATAAATATCTAATTATCTATCTATTCATCTATCTAAATATTTGTCTATCTATCTATATGTTTATCTTTTTAATAATTTCTCTGTCAGTGTGTATATTCAAGACTAAGATAAATACAAAAACTAACATAAGAGGGAAAGAAAAGGAAAGATCTTAAACTAAGACTTGAAGTCAAAGCCTCAAGTACGATTTTTTTCGTTACGTGTTTCATAATGTTTAGGCAAAACATTTTGTTTATAAGTTTTATATATATCTGTATAAATATTTGTAAGCTTTATCATAATTTATTTGTTGACCTGTGAACTGCTTCGTCTGTGTGTAATCTTATCAATATTTAGCGTATTAGAATGTAGGTATTCTTGTATTAGTGAGTATGATTATGTTCTATGTGTGTATATACAAGTGCTCATTTGTGTATACATATATTTAGGCGTAAGTGTTTTTACATTTGTATTATCTATGCGATTTTTTTTTTTTTTTTTTTTTTTTTTTTTTAGGCGTGTTGATATTCATAGAATGACATACGTGTCTATCTACGTGTACGTCAGGAAAGATGGTGCACAGAAATTCTCTGTAAATAATGGATATGGCCAAACTTTTTTTTTCTCTCAATGGAAAGGAATATGTACATCAATAGAGTGATTTATATCTTATGTGATGTAGGAAATTACTTCGGAGGAAAAATGAGAAAACGGGAAACTTTCCTTTTCGTTTCTTTTCATTTCTTCTGGATTATCTCTCTGTATCTGCCTGTTTCTGTTTCTTCCTCTCTTTCTCTCTCCTTTTCTCTCTCTTTCTTTTTCTCTCTCTCTTTTCTTCTTCTTCTTCTTCTCTCTCTCTCTCTCTCGCTCTCTCTCTCTCTCTCTCTCTCTCTCTCTCTCTCTCTCTCTCTCTCTCTCTCTCTCTCTCTCTCTCTCTCTCTCTCTCTCTGTCTCTCTCTCTCTTTCTCTCTCTCTTTCTCTCTCTCTCTCTCTCTATTTTTCTGTCTATCTATCTATCTCTCGGCATTGAAATTTATAAACATCACATATTTGTTCTTCAAGGATTCCCCATTAGTTCGTAACTTAGTCACTGTGGCACACTGGGAACTATTACTAAGTAACAGCGTCTCTTTTTCTGTGGTCTGGTTCGTTTATTATTCTCTCATTCCGTTTCTTTCTCTCTTTCCAGATGAGATGGAAGGGTGTGTGTATGTGTTTGTGTGTTTTGTGTGTGTGTGTGTGCGTGTGTGTGTGTGTTCGTCTGTTTTGTATGTATGTATGTATGTGTGTGTGTGTGAGAGAGAGTGAGTGAGAGAGGGAAGGAGAGAGTGCGTGCGTGTGTGTGAGAGAGATAGAGAGAAAGTGCGTGTGTGCGTGTGTGTGAGTGTAAATTAAAGTAAAACCCCATCAATCCCTCAGCAACAAAGACCAGCGGTAAAAAAGGAAAAAAAAAAAAGCACCTCAAAGGCAATCCATTGCAGCATTGATGGCAACCTATTAAAACAAAGTCTTTACATCTTCCGTATTAAAGCCTTTATAGTAAGAATTATTCATCTATTCATCCATCTATTCAGCCGAATGTTTTCCCCCTCTCTCTCTCTCTCTCTCTCTCTCTCTCTCTCTCTCTCTCTCTCTCTCTCTCTCTCTCTCTTCTCTCTCTCTCTCTCTTCTTTTTTTTTTTTTTTCTTGCACGCATCAAGAGAAAGCTTATGCAGCTTTAGATGGGATGATATATGTGGATTCATGTGGTGCATTCTGTACAGGCCTTATATGTGGTCATGTGGGGGACTGGGGGGGTACTGGGAGGGTAGGCAAGGGGGAGAAGGAGGAGGGAGAAAAGGAGGAGGGAATGAAGAAGGAGAAAGAAAAAGAAGAAGAAGAAGAAGAAGAGAAGGAGAATAAGGGGAGAAAAGGAGGCAGATGAGAAGGAGAAGAAGGAAGAAAAAAGAGAAAGAGAGAATAACAGTAGGAGGAGGAGGAAAACAAGGAAGAGTGTGAGGAAAAGGAAGAGGAGGAGACATGAAAACGATTAGAAAGGAGAAGGGGGCGGGGAAACAAAGGATGCAGCTGCGTGGCAACAGGTGTGGCTGAGAAATATGTTGGATCCGAAAACATTGGCAAGAATACGAAACAATACATATGTAGCCATAAACCAAGGGAGGGAAAGTGGGAGATGCGAGATAAAAGGAGGAAAAAGAAAAAGAGAGAGATAGAAAAAGAGAGAGAGAGAAAGAAAGAAAGGGAGAGAGAGAGAGAGAGAGAGAGAGAGAGAGAGAGAGAGAGAGAGAGAGAGAGAGAGAGAGAGAGAGAGAGAGAGAGAGAGAGAGAGAGAGAGAGAGAGAAATAGATAGATAAATAGAGAGAGAGAGAGAGAGAGAGAGAGAGAGAGAGAGAAAGAAAGGGAGAGAGAGAGAGAGAGAAAAGATAGATAGATAGATAGAGAGAGAGAGAGAGAGAAAGAGAGAAAGAAAGAAACAGAGACACTGGGACAGAAGTTCTAAAAAAAGAACAAATTTGAAGAAGAAGGAGAAAAAAAACGAAATATTTAACTGAAACAATTGCTCAAAATAAAAACGAAAAAAAGAAAACATATTCAAGTTTACATGTTTATCCAGGATGCTGTTACTCTTTGTCACTTTATCTAATATTAACTTTCAGTATGAAATATGCAAAAGATGGCCCACGCACACACACACTGCTTCTCTTTGTTGGTTTGTTTGCTTGAGTACGAATGTGTTTGCTTGTGTTTGTTTGTTTGTTTGTGGATTATGATACGTGAAGTGTTTGTAATTATATTTACTTCTCTGTGTACGCGTGTGTACGTGTGTGTGAGTGTTTATGTGTGTTTGTCCGTGTTTGTTGTGTTTCTGTGTGTGTATGTGTGTGGGAGTGTGTGTGCGTGTGTGTGTGTTTATGTGGTTATGTGTGCGTGTGTGTATTGGAGTTCTTTCAAGATTTTAATTCAAGATTTAATTTTGCTAAATCCATAATAAGAATACTTTACTAACTTTCTGAGGATGTAATTGCGAAAGTTCTACAAGTTTTTTTACATGTCTTAAGAATTTTCGTAATCATTATAAAAAATAATAATGATAAATAAATACGAAAAAAGAAAAAAAAAGTTATTCGAATACATGATTCAATTAATACCAATTATATGACGATAATGATGGCAATGATAGTAGTAAAGATAGTGTGTGTCATAATTATGATAACAATGATAGTAATCAAAACATCGAGAGGTGGCATAAAGTCTCTCATCACATTGCATGTTGCTGTGGCCCCTGGTCTCTGGTCTCTTTCCCTTCCCCGTTTATCTATTTATTTTAAGGGGGGGGACTTTCACTGTAGTTTGTCCAGTTTCCTTTTTCTCTCTTTATCTTTGTCTTTATTTGTATGTATGTATCTCTCTCTTTCTCTCTCTCTCTCTCTCTTTCTCTCTCTCTCTCTCTCTCTCTCTCTCTCTCTCTCTCTCTCTCTCTCTCTCTCTCTCTCTCTCTCTCTCTCTCTCTCTCTCTCTCTCTCTCTCCCTCTCTCTTTCCCTCTTTCTCATCTCTTCCTCTATTTCTCATCTCCCGTTTTCTCTCTTTCCCTCTCTCTCTCTTACTCTTACTCTCTTTCTCTCTCTCTCTCTCTCTCTCTCTCTCTCTCTCTCTCTCTCTCTCTCTCTCTCTCTCTCTCTCTCTCTCTCTCTCTCTCTCTCTCTCTCTCTCTCTCTCTCTCTCTCTCTCTCTCTCTCTCTCTCTCTCTTTCCTTCCCTCCCCATCCCCCATATCTCACTCCGTCCCCGTGTTTCAATCAATCAATTAATCTAAAAGGTATATGGATCGTATAAAAGGATTATAACGGAATTTCAATACACAATTTTCAACAGAGCCATGATAGTTTAGCGATAGTTTCAAAAGCCAGAATTAATGGAACATAAAGCCTTTACCAACAGTTTTATTTCCCTCTATAGTACCGTCTGCCTATTTGATTAATGATTAACAAATAGCATTAGATTATTGGTGCTGAAATGAGGATGGGAAGGATTTAGATGGGGATAAAATATGGTACTAATGTTAGTCAGACTGAGATGGAGGAATATTTATAACGATGGTGATTTTGATGCCTAAGAGATAATGTATTTGATTTATTGAGGCTAATATCATTTCCAAAAATAAGTGCCAACCCGATCAAGATTAATTGGCGTTAGTTTGCTAATATATAATTATTTTTGAACTGTAAAATAAATATATGTAATAGGGAAATTCCTTTATCTAAGTGTCAGCTTAAAAATAGATACGTTTAGAAAAAAAAAAGGAAATTGACATCAGTCTATAAATATCCAATGCTTTCCTACAAAGGATTTCCAGCTGATTGTCTGCTCGAGCGTGCAAGCAGAATTCGAATGTTAGAATTAGCATGCATTGGGTTGTGTCACTGTAGCGTGAGAGAAGTACAGTTAGCAACAATTATTCCCTTTTCGTAAGAAGGTGATGTTCAATAGTTAGGGGGTCAATGGTTCGTTTGTAGTTTGTTTTTAGGAATGATGTTATCTGCTCTTTTTATTAGCTTGTATCTTGTTATTCTAAGTATTAAGCTTATATTCTTTTCGTCATACTTTCGTCATACTATAATCTACCGCGTATATTACCAAAATTTGGTTTAGTCACACCCATACTGGTCTCCCCCTCTCTCTCTCTCTCTCTATCTATCTATCTATCTATCTATCTATCTATCTATCTATCTATCTATCTATCTCTCTCTCTCTCTCTCTCTCTATCTATCTATCTATCTCTCTCTCTCTCTCTCTCTCTCTCTCTCTATCTATCTCTCTCTCTCTCACACTCTCTTTCTCTCTCGTTCCTGTCATAGTCTATTACCAAATAACATATCGCATATTTTCATCATTTTTCCCTTTCTACATCACCAAAGAAACACAAATACATCACAAGTTGGACACCATTTGAAGCACAGAGAATGCCAAAGGTACATGGAATAAGCTGCTTTGTTTGACCATCAAATTTTTATCATCTCAGGGGCTCGGTCGCTTATTGCAAATGTTTGTTTGGTTTTCACTATAAATTTTTCATTTGTTATCGTCTTTAAAAAGATTTATTCATATACCTATTTCTCAGTTCCATGGGCAAAGTGTGACGGGTTTTGAAGGAAATTTTCCCTCTAGATGATTGATGAGTTCTGTTGTCTGAGTGCGGGAGTGAGTGATGCGTTTGAGAGCTAATGGGGGGGGGGAGGTGAGGGTAGGAATAAAAAAAGGAGATAAGGGAGGGGATGGGGGAGGAGGTAGAGAGAGAGAGAGAGAGAGAGAGAGAGAGAGAGAGAGAGAGAGAGAGAGAGAGAGAGAGAGAGAGAGAGAGAGAGAGAGAGAGAGAGAGAG
>BOPN01011622.1:12500-15274 GCA_017312705.2 Penaeus japonicus | reverse complement strand
ATTTATACATACATATATCTATCTATCTATCTATCTATCTCTCTCTCTCTCTCTCTCTATATATATATATATATATATATACATATATATATTTATATATATATCTATATATGTATATATATATGTATATATATACATTCATATATAGATAGATATATAGATAGATAGATAGATAGATTCATACACAGATACCTCGATATATAGACAGACCGCTACATAGATCTAGATTGATAGATATATAATAAACAGATAGATAGATGAAGAAATATACCGATAGATCGATTGATGTATATATGTATCCGTTTTTCTAATCATTATCATCATTTTTGTTATTATTCGCATCATTTTTATTCGTATCCATATAATTTTAATATCATCATTAGTTATTCTTGTTATTAGGAATATGATCATTGTTATCATTATTGCCATCCTTTTATTCTCATTATCATTATCCTTGTTAATATTGTTTTTATTGTCACTACTTTTACCAGACAGATTAGGATAATATTATCAAGACTACTACTACTACTACTAGTATCCATAATGATAATAAAATCATTATGACATTTGTTATCATTATTTACTACCATCACCGTTACTAATATCATCGTCACTATCATCTTTATCATTAATACTATTAATGTTATCATCCTTATCATTGTCATTATCATAAATGTTATCTTTGTTATGATTGTTATTTTTGTTACTATTGTTAGTATTGTGATCATTATTATCATCATTTTCATAATTATTGATATTAATCTAAATTGGTAAACATATATATCCAGAACTGACGCAGCCCAGGTATACAGTATCATCGGCTTCATTACCAGATTTTAAAAGGTTTGTCCATTTTTCCAGATAAGAAAAACGCCGTTCCATTTTTTTATTCCTGTAAATCGGGTTTATGATAAAAAAAAAAAAAAAAAAAAAAAAAAAATAGTGTGTAGAGTTTATTTGATTATAATTTCAGTGTTTCCTCTGATGGATAGAACACGCAATTAGGAAAGGAGATTTCAGCAGAATAAACACTCAGTGGGATTATATGTATGCATGCACACTTGTATGCATGTGTTTCTGTTTGCTCGTGTGTTTTTTTTTTTTTTTTTTTTTTTTTTTTTTTTTTTTTTTTTTTTTTGGGGGTGGGGTGGGGGTGTATGAGTGTTTGTATGTTTGTATATACATAAAAAGGACCTCCACACACACATAAATAAAACGTGCACACACACAAACAACAAACAGATACAAACCGGATATTTGTATGTGTGTATGTGTCTATGTTTGTATGTATGTTTGTGTGAGTTTTTATTCTATTGTTAAACTGCCTGTTACAAAAAGAAAGAAAAAAAATGTCTATGATAACACTAACAGTGATGATGATGTTAATGATGATAATGATAAAGATGATAGTAACAGTAATGCTAATGATAGTAATGATGATAATAATAATAATGATACTACTACTAATAATGATATTGAGAATAATATAGATGACGATGATAATATCATTTATAATAATGATTACAACAATAATAACAATGATACAAAGGATGAAAGCAATAATGATATTACTAATTACAAAATATAAATGATAACAGGGATAATACCAATGACAAAATAATGATTATTATAATAATGATATAAATATTCTTCATTGTCTTTAATTTGGCCCTGTGCTCATTAGCAATACTAAGTATAAGCTTTAAATGTTCCTCTGTAAAAGGAGTAAGAAAAACATTTTCTGCAAAAACATGTAAATTGAGGTAGCCAGTTAGTGACAAAACTGAAAACATCAGAATAACCATCAACAAAAATGAGGATGCAATTAATATGAGGATAATGATGTCATTCTGACAACAGCAATGTGAACATACCTTGTTAACATTAATGAGAATAACGCAATAAAGAGAGAGGGTAGGGAGGGGGCGGGGTAGGGGAAGAGGGAGAGGGAGAAGGAGAGGAGAGGCAGTAGAAGGGTGAAAGAGACATTAAAAGAGAGAAAGAGAAAGAGAGATAGAGAGTGTGAGTGAAAGTGAAAAAGAGAAAGACATGCATACACATACACACACACATAAACACATATGCGTGCTCATATATATCTATATCTATCTATCTATCTATCTATCTATCTATATCTATATATATACACACACACATACACACACACACACACACACACACACACACATATATATATATATATATATATATATATATATATATATATATATATATATATATATGTATATATATATATACACATATTGTTGCTCATCGTCACTATCATCATCATGTATGTATGTATTTGTTCATTGTTTGTATATATATATGTATATATATATATATATATATATATATATATATATATATATATATATATATATATATGTACACACACACACACACACACACATATATATATGTATATATATATATATATATATATATATTATGTATACATGTGTGCGTATGTTTGTGTGTGTGTGTGTGATAATATATATATATATATATATATATATATATATATATATATATATATATATATATATATATATAAATATATATACAAACAATGAACAAATACATACACATAAACAAATACATGATGATGATAGTGACGATGAGCAACAATAACAAAAACAACAATGATATCAATGATCCTGACAATAATCAGTGATAACATTAATCAAAACATTAGTATCAATAATAATGGTGATATTAAAAATAATGATTAAGATGATAGTAAAAAATACTGATATTACCAATAATGACAA